>PVLC010012056.1:0-45302 GCA_004027655.1 Graphiurus murinus | reverse complement strand
AAAAAAAAAAAAACAAGATTAAATAGAAATAGATTCAGCAATTTTAGGAGGGCAAATCAACTTAGAAGTTGTAAATATTACCACAAATCATCCTACAACTCAATGCACACTAACTGACATGTTCCATGTAAACTGTGCTGTTCCAAGTATAACAGGAACTGGAGATATAAAAATGACTAATAAACTCTAATCTCTTTTACATTTCAGAATAAAAGGCAAAATAGAGATTACCTGACTAACTCGATTTACTTCCTCCTCTTCTTCCTCAGCTTCTTCTCCAAATGAAAGTAAACTAAAATTTCTAGTGAAAAAAGAAAAGAGAAAAAAAGAATAGACAACTGAAACATTTGGAAGAAAATTTTTAAAAACTCATAAATATCCTGTTTTCAAAGCAACATAATTTATAAGAAATACATTCTGAATGTTTAAAGACAATATTAATGGCATTCAGCAGAATTATCCTAGGATTTAAATTTTCAGTAAAGGTTTGGCCTCAGACCACTGATGTTTTATATGCTACACATTCAAAAATAAAATCTATCGTGCCAGGCATGGTGGCCCATGCTTATAATCCTAGTACTTGGGAGGCTGAGACTGGAGGATCTGAGCTAGCTGCCAGCCTCAGCTACTCAGTGAGGCCCTCCACAACTTAGTGAGACCCTATTTCAAAATAAAGAATAAAAAACAGAACTAGGAGTGTAGCTTGGAGGTAGAATGCCCCAGTACCACCAAAAAAAAAAAAAAAAAAAAACTATCCTGAGCATTACCATACGTACTGAGGGAAGCATGACATAAATAATGAAGTTTTTGATATTTAACAAAACTGATGATAAAATGGAGATTTCTGGAAGACTAATAAATATATAGTGATGAAAGTACTACAAATGGGGTACAATTAATCTAGTATTTAACGAAATATACCTCCATATTTTTAAATTAATAAGGAACACAAAATTGTCAGACAAATAACAGAAGCCCATAGGGAGAAAAAATGAAGTTTGTCTCCTCTGACCTCTCCAAACTTAAAAAAAAAAAAAAAATTCATGTAAGTTAAATAGTAATTTATTAAAATTCTGTCTTAAATATTGGAAAAACTAAGATTAAATGAATCAAAGAATAAGAGAAAATCAAATATATAGCTATATAAATTATTTTGTCACAAGGCATTGACTGCTAATTAAAATGTCTGGCTCATGTCTGACAGTTTACAAAAGCAGCTTAGTTTACTTATTTCATAGGATAGCAAAGAAAGAAATGAATATGTATTGAATACCTTACATTACAGAGTGTCCTCACATACCCCTTCTCACTTAATCTTCATAACAATCAGACATTGGACTTAGTGTGTCTTTCATTTTACACGATAAGGCAACTGAAGCTCAGAAAGAGCAATAAACTTCACTTTAATTAACTAGATTTGGTGAGATTATACTTAGAATTGTCTGAATCTAACCTTCATAAGTACAATAAAATCCCCAAAAAGGACACTATAATTCAGTAAAAAAAATAAGTTGAAATCTAATACTGTACTACTTTAATAAACATATAATATTAGTAATGTAAAGAAATGCTGAAATGTACTTTAAAAAGAAGTTCTACATTTAAACTATCTTTAGTAAATAATTCAGAATACTGAATGAAAACAGCTTTATATTTAAAAATATTTACATTAAAGATTACTTTTAACAGCACCCAAAAGGGGAATAAAAAAGTTAAAAGAAGTTAAGCAATCTTATAGTATGCATATTAAAAAGATATTCTTTATCCTATTCTCTAGTTTCCAAATTCTTTATATTGTGAGAGCACAAATTAGTTCAAAAACAAACAATAAAGTTTCTTAACAACTAATTTGTATAAATAATTGATATAGTGAACATAAAATAGTTATTAACACGGATTTCATACAGACATCTGATACATTTTTAGCTTAAGTTATATAATATACTTAAATATAAAAAATGCTTATTTGAAGCTGGGCGTGGTGGTGCCCGCTTGTAATCCCAGTACTTGGGAGGACTGGAGGATCTGGGTTCGCAGCCAGCCTCAGCTACTTAGTGAGGCTCTCTGCAACTTAGTGAAACCCTGTTTCAAAATAAAGAATAAAAAACAGGACTAGGGGTGTAGCTTGGAGGTAGAATGCCCCTGGGTTCAATCCCCAGTACCAAAAAAAAAAAAAATGCTTATTTGAAAAAAGTCACATACTCATAATTCCCATTAACTCCCTAGTTCAAACTGGTCTTTCCCTTGCTAGTAAACAATTACTACAAAAGGAAATAAGGAAACAAAATGAATCTCAAGTTCAAGTTGAAGAAAAACCTTTCTACTAGGATTACTTTGTGCCTTTGGGTTTCAATTTCTTTACTTCCTCTTCTGGCTTCTCTTTTTTGGGCTTTTTAATTTCTCTTGGAATGATGTCATCAAAAGGATTAAACAAAACCTGTAAAAATTAAGTATTTTTAAAATATTATTCTATTTTTAAATTTCACAAAAAATAAAACCAATATTATTTAATTACATTGACATTAGTGTCTATATTTTTCCCTACATGAACATACAAATACTACACAAAGTGCTTCTACTTGGCCTCACTGGATCCTCCCCAGAATCCCATGAGCTATTAAGTAAAGGACACGCTATTTTACAAACAGAAAAATATTTAGGAAAACTTAAATGTTCCATAATAAAAGAAAGTCAAACGTTTTGACTCCAAATCAAACGTCCTTAAAGGACCTTGCTTCTTTAATGAAGAATAACTCTTAAATTACCCATGAAGACGTTTCTTTGGACTAAATAAATCTAAGTCCTCTAAGTTTCCATTGGAATTGAGCTTTTCATTTATTGGATTTTCATATAAAGTTTCATGTTTGAATTCAAAACTTTTAATTAAAAAAATTCAATCACACATTGTACCTAAATACATAAAAATAAGTCGTGATATTAAGTTAGTATAAAGCTTTCATCTAATAATTTAAATATATGAATAAGCAATTCCTCTTAAATTACAGTATAAGTCTTGTATCTCATAATAATCATGCGCAGACCTCACAACTTTTGATTCTGTGTGGATTTCGTGGTCTTTCTTCATCATCAATGTCTACCTCTGTCAGTCGCAGCATGTTATATACTGTATCTCCTGTAACCTAGCAAATAAAAACATAAAATGTAATTACAAATTTTTGTTTTCATCCTTTGGGACTTTTAAAAATACTTTTTAAATAACTAAAAATGGAAATTCATAATATTACATAAGAATATATGTGTTAAATAATGCAAATAAAGCAACTTCATTTTAAGGTGGGTGAAAAAGCATAGATAAGTTCAATGTCTCAATAATCTTTTTGGTAAATTTCCAATGTATACTTAGTATCAGTTTCTTTTAAAAATAAAAATATAATGCCAAATAAACTTACTGAATGATAATTTTTCATTCAGATATCATAAACAAATTTAGACTTTAAGATGAAATAGGATAAGCAAATAAGAACAATGTGATAAGTGTTTTGTAGACATCACCTTATTTGATCCACACAAATACCCTATAAGTAAGAACTATCATTATTGTGCTTCTTCAGATAAGAAAACTTAGACCGAAAGAAGTTATACAACTAACAGTGGTGGCTTTTCCAACTCATAACCACTAAGTTATATGCTGTCTATAATGCATACATTATATAATACCAATTAGAAAAGATGGGAAGAATGATAACTTCGATATCATTTTATTATATGATCAGCAGAAAACTTGAGCTAGGAGTGGCAAACAATGCATATTTCCTAACCCATGTTAAGAATTAAGTAACAGCACTATATTTCATGGTTTTAGTGTAGCTCCTTTAATTCAACATTTCTTAAGATTTTTCAACAACAGTTTTCTAGTTGTACTGTTTGTTTTTCCCTTTTCATCATCACAAAATTCAGTTTTGTCCAGGGTATAAGAGAACAATTCTTACTGAATCAGCAGAGGAGGCAGATAGCTAGTGATATCTAATAGGTTCAAGAATTAAAACACATAGGAATATAATATATACATATATATGTACATATACAGTTATATATTTAAATATATATAATGATATTCCATTAAATGTGAGCAGGAATCAGTTGTTATTATTCAAAGTAGTATTTCTAATAACAGGAATATAGTCTGTCATTTTTTAAAATAATTAAATACAGGGAAATATTTTCATGAAGGCAGCTGTAAATACATTGATCATAAGTATCATAAAACCCAAAGAATAACATAAAACCAAAAATCAAATCATAAGTTTAAGATAACGGAACACTAACCTTTCCAAAGATGGTGTGCTTATTATTAAGTTCATCTGCTCGGCCAAGTGTAAAGAAAAATTGGCTGCCATTATCATGAGGACCAGCATTTGCCATGGCAACCAGTCCTCTCCGATTAAAACGCAACCGTGAGTGAAATTCATCCTAAAGCATAAGAAAGATTTAATGAACATCCTCAGTTATAAGATCCTTCATATTCAATCAGTTATACAGCTGACCAGAAAAGTCCCATACAATTTCTAATAAAAAGTGATAAAGTTTTATTTAACAGATTTTTAAGTATAATCAAATCCAATATTTACTATTCTTTCAGTGCTCTTAAACTTGAACTCACTACCCTGTAAGTATCTTTGAAATATACTCAGCCACAAATGTAGCCTGTTTTGTAGAAAGTGGCCAGCTTATAGAGGAAAGGTACTCATTAAAAGAGGAATAGATTTCTAAGACTCATTTCATTATTCTCATCCTTCAAAGTCATTTTAACTTTTAAAACATTCTATTATTTCTCCACAAAATCCATCTTTGAATCATTGTGAAGTCGTCAACCATTGTTCCTTTCCATCTCATTCTAAATGTCATGTAACAATTACTTTCTTCTTGTTCTTTTAAATTAAGGAATGTACCTTGATTGTGCTAATGTGATTTTACTACATTTCTATATTTGGGAGGAGGGGGACTGGGGATTGAACCCAAGGGCATTCTACCTCTGAACTACATCCCTAGACCTATTTTATGTTTTAGTTGGAAACAGGGTCTCACTAGGTTGCTGAGCCTAAGTTGCTGAGGCTGTCCTTGAACCTGTGATTCTCCTATCTCTGCCTCCCACCACTGCATCTGACTATTTACTACATTTCTTAAAGTCCTAAGTTAAATCTTCTCTGACCTGGCACTGATCCCAATTGCCAGTTGTTAATAGAGCAGATGCAAACCTTTGTAAGGTGGTCTTCTTGTTTTGATAGGACTACTTATCAAATTCTTTAGTCTCTTAGTTAAAAGAAGTTCCATCCAGACCTGATACTGGAATCATTTATTATGTGGTCATGTTATGTAATCAATGCTTTTTACAAAGGAAGTCACATTTTTTCTTAGTAAATAATTTTTAAGAGACGTGAACTCAATGGATAATAACTCTGTATACTATGTCTAAAATGACTTAATTGAAAAGCTTAAGGTAACTGTATTACCTAAAATAATAAAGCAAAATATCAATTTAGGAAGAAATTGTCAAAAGAATTATTCTGTTACACCACATAATAGAATAAAGAAATGATTCCTATAAGAATGAAGACATTTCACCTTGGTAAAATAGAAAATAGTCTAACAATGACATCTGAGATATTTTTAATAAAAATTTCATATTTTCTAAGGTCATTATCATCTGGAAATTAAAGCAAACATTTCAAGTATTTTTCCCAAGGAGATTCCAGACATTCTATCCCATTAGAACAAATACAAAGTTTTCCATGAATGCCCCTATTTTTAAGAACTATTAGTCCTTACTCCAAAAACCTAATATTACCATCAGACTAATAAAAATCATTAATTTTTAGCTTTTATTTAAACCTCCTATTGTTCCAAATTAACTTTTCTTCCTCTTCCCCACCTTCCATCTCTCTTTTCCTTTTTATCTTCAATGCTGAGGCTAGAACAATGCAGGGCTTTGTACTAGGAAAGAACTCCACCACTGAGTTCCACCCACAGCCCCCTAACTTCTTAAGTATGATATGCTTTTATCTTCTTAGATCTGTGATAGCAGCTAAGAAACCATTTACCTATTCTTGACTAATACACCACTAAAACACCTTATTCTAACATTTTTATATTGCTTCTTTCTTTTTTCCTTGTGATTTTCAAATTTGGCATGCATTTTGTACTAAGAGATCTACTGTGTATAATTTAGGATAAATTCTGCCATGGGAGATTGAATTTTGTCCTCTCAAAATTTTTATGTTGAAGCCCTAACCCCTAATGTGACTCTATTTGAAACTGTGAGGAGGCAATAAAATGTTAAGGTTAGATGAAGTCATAAGGATAGGGCCCTAATCCAACAATATTGATGTTCTTATAGAAGAGGAAAAGACACCAGAGCTTGCTCTCTGTTCTCCATGTAAAGACCACAGAGAAGGAAGTTATCTATAACCCAAGAGAGGCTTCCCCAGGAACCTAGCTGGCAGATATACTGACCTTAGACTTCGCAGTCTCCAGAACTGTCAGAAATAAATTCCTGTTGTTTAAGCCACCCAGGCTGCAATATTAGGTTATAGCCGCCCAAGAAGACTACTATAGATTCCAGATGGCATTTAAATAAAATCTTTTAAAATAAATTAGCATATGTAATGTTCTAAAATGTTTTATATTTATAGAGTTGGAGAGATTAGATATAGTCAGATCAGGAAATATGCTATGTGGTCTTTTTGAATTACATTTTTTTTCACTATCACCTTTAGCTCCACCTGAATTCAATCTAGTATAAACAGAAACAATAAGACAACTTAGAAAGAATGCTTGGTAGGTTAAGTGTTGCTCTTATCCCTGTATAATTCTAAGTATGTGATAGCTGTTGTTATATAGTAATGTAAAATGTTTTTTCTTCTTGGGGGGCACAATTATATTTTGATTAAGCAATCCAAGTTGTTTGGTAAAATTATAACAATGAAAATAATAATTCAGTCTTACCTTGAATGGGGCTCCATAAATAGACTCTCCACCAGTACCTGTGCCAGTAGGATCTCCCCCTTGGACTATAAAACCAGGCACAACTCTATGAAAAATTGTGTTGTCATAATAAGCTGAAAGAAAATTTAGATAATTTATCAATTTCTAAAATTATATGTATCTATAGTTATCACAGTTAATCTACAACTAGTCACAAGATTTTCTATAATGTTATATAGGCTTCCAAACCAAAATCTTTCTTTCTGTACTTCTTATAAAAGTATTTACTTTTAGCCAGACGTGGTGGCGCATGCTTGTAATCCCAGTACTTGGGAGGCTGAGACTGGAGGATCAGGTTCGCGGCCAGCCTCAGCTACTTAGTGAGGCCCTCTGCAATTTAGTGAGACCCTGTTTCAAAATAAAGAATAAAAAAAAAAAAAAAAAATAGGACTGGGGGTGTAGCTCGGAGGTAGAATGACCCTGGGTTCAATCTCCAGTACCGCAAAAAAAAAAAAAAAAAGTATTTACTTTTCAAAACAGCACATGCTTTTTCAGAAACCCTGGTGGTAGTTGCTTTGGTTTTATCTTCAGGATTCTCTTAACTCTGATTGCTGTTTTCAGAATAAAAATTAAGAGATTTAGAATCCATCAATATTTCTCAACTGGGGAAGGGAAGGCAGAAATTTTGTGTCCCGGGGGGCATTTGTCTTGAAGTATTTTTGGTTATCACAGCTGGAGGAGACTCCTGATATCTAGTGGGAAAAGGGAAGAAATACTACTATATATTCTAAATCTATAAATTTCACCTCCATTTTTTGTTTGGGGGGTGGGTGGTACTAGGGATTGAACCCAGGAGCATCCTACCTCTGAGCTACACCCCAAGCCTATTATATTTCTTATTTTGAAATAGGGTCTCATTAAGTTGCTAAGAGCCTTGAACTTGAGACCCTTCTGTTTCAGCCTCCCAAGTACTGGGATTACAGGTATGTGCTACCATACCTGGCTTCACTTGTTTTTAAAAAGTCCTTTAAATGGAAGGAAATAAATTATTTTTTCTTATTGTTATGGTTTGGATATAAAATGCCCACCAGAGAAGCTCATGTGTTAGGCTATGCAGCCAGGTTTGGAGTTGGTTCATGGCTAGGGGAGGCAAATACTGAGGCATGGCATTGGGTACTGTATTTGTCCTTGGCCTGTCTGTCTCGCTCTCTCTCTTCCTCCTCCTCCTCATTCTTTCTTTCTCTCACCCTGCCCCACCCTGCCCCCATTTCCCCCTCTGCTTCCTGGCCTTTAGGAGATGAAAGTGTTTTTTTCCTTACCACAGAGTGGTTTCTGCCTTGGAACCAGCCAATAATGGACTGAAACCTTTGAAACCTCTAAAACCATGAGACAATAAACCTTTCGTCCTCTAAGTTGTGTCTGTCAGATATTTAGGTGACAGCAGCAAAGATGCTGACAAAAACAGCACTAAAGTTAGTTTTGTTGTTACATTATTCAGGTAAGTACAAGAAAATGTATGTAGAGAATATACTTAGCCCTAAAGGAAGTACTGAATAAACAGAAGCTACTATTATTGTTGTTGTTGTACAGTGAGCAAGCAGCAAGAAATGGAGCCAATTACTGAATGCAGCCACAGGTCAAGCTGAGGTTTGAAAACTGATGGATAAATCATAGTTTCCTGAAGTCTTCACCAAGTTACAGAGTATCTAATCCAGTTGTCTATCATACAGGATGATAAATGTCTTTATTATTTCAATTATCTTGAGTTAGGTCTTCCATTACTTACAACCACATATAGCCTAGTTCATTCAATAAAAAATATTAATCAGGTATCTATTGTAGTATTGTACTGCTAAAATTATTGACATAATTTATAAAGTATCTATAATATTGCATGTAGCCACTCTCATAATTATTCACATTTACATGGTATAATTGAATACAAAGTCTATATTTTTAATCTGTACTTTACCAATTGTATCCAGCACAAAATATTTGGAAGAAGTAGAAAGGAATACTAGCTGAATTTTTCCAATCCCTTCTTCCAGTGAAGACCTGTGGGGCCATATTCATAAGAGCACCTCAGGGTAGACAAATCTCCTCTGGTTACAAACAGACAATGAACAAACCAAGAGGTCTAAAAGTAGTTCTCCTGTATCTCTTCATTTTTTCAGTTAGATGAGCACTGTATTTAATGTTTAGCCTTTTGCTAGCTGTACAACCTTAAACTCCTTTACCCATTATAAAACTACTAACATAAATTAACTTACAGTATTGTTCTGAAGATTAAATAAGATCATTTATAACCAACCTATAAATTTTCAAGCTCAACACAAATGTGATGTTAAACTTTATTTTTATTTAAATTCTAAAAATTCATATTGAAATTTGAGTATAAAATTTATCCTGATAGAGATCATAAATAAAATGAAAATATTCTTTTAGATTCACTGTGTAGTCAATGAACATTATTTGAATACATTTTCAGATTTTCTTTTTCAAAAAGTCACTCAAATTCCCAGCATAGAGAATGGATTGAAAGGAAACAAATGGGGTGGGAGAAGAAAAAGATTGATTGATTACTATTCAATTTAAAACATTTAAGAAGCAGGATCCATAAAACCCAGATATATATTACATGAGAGGGAAGGGGGACATGATAGAGGTCTTTATTACTTATGTTTTCAAAATTTAAAATTATGCCATCCTATTCCTTTTTCCTTACTTTCCAGTAAGTTTTTCATGATGTCAACTTATTTTAAGGTTTTCTTTATAAGTTTACCAATCATAATTTTGTAGAACATAAAGTTATTATATTATTGTATATATAAAGAAGTATCAATTTTCAATAAACTCTACATGATAATTTCCTACTCTATCATGACTGAAATTTTCAATTTCCACAAAGTTTTCATATCTATGATTTCTATTTCCTTATAACTTATTAATAACTACTGTTGAACTATGCATTTACAGTGGCAATTATAGTACACAATGTGTTATATTCAATTTTATAGCTTCTAATGTTTAGTTTATTTGCTTAAGTTTTTATGTATGCATCATCCTCATAAGTATTTTGAAGAAAGAAGATTTATTATTTCATTATGCATGTTCAGAATATTCTCCTGATGTTTTCCACTACTGAAGAAGGAAATTTAAAAATTTCTCAGATATGAAACAAAGTTACTCTCTGAGTACTTTGATTCTACTATTCCTCATTACAGTTTTTTTTTCTGGGTGTCCAATGTATCAGTATTGAGATATACTTTCATTAATTATATTTCCAGTCAAAGAATATATAGGAATTTATATTTGTCTTTTAATATTAGTTATATTTGTTTCTTCTTATAGAATCTTGTTTTTTGTTTAATTTTACATATAATTATCACTGAACTTTTATCTAAAACTAATTTTATGATCAGTCTGCCCTATTTACTTCAGCCTCTCTGGCATTTTTTAAAACAAGTATTTTAGTTTTATAAAACAAAATTCTTACAACTTGTAGCATATTAAGATATATACTTATGCTTATCACTTCTAAAGAATTTTAAACTATTGTGAAAGGAGGTAGGAGATAAAAGATAGAAGGATGACCATGAAGGGACAGGCTTAAGTAAAATAGTGGTGAAGAGATGAATATTTGCACAATCAATTTTACTCCTTCCTCACATTTCAAAGGAACTAATGAAATTATCAAGGCTAACAAGCTTCCTTTTCACATCTCTTATAATATCTATTAATTAATTTATTTATTTATTCATTCATTTCTTTATTTAGTCATACTGGGGATGAAACTCAGGGGCCTTTTACCTCCGGGCTATACCCCAGACCTATTTGATATTTTATTTGGAAACAGGGTCTCACTAAGTTTCTGAGACTAGCTTTGAACCTGCGATCCTCCTGTTTCAGCCTCCCAAGTACTAGGAATACAAGCATGCGCCACCATGCCCAGCTCAAATGATAACTTTTTTAAAAAACATTTTTTGCAGTATTGGGAATTGAATCCAGGGTCTCTTGGACATTCAGCAAGTGCTCTACCACTGAGCTACATCTCCAGCCCTGTACCCTACTTTCAACATTGACCACTTACTCGGTTTATTTTTTTGTTTGTTTTTTGGTATTGGAGATTGAACCCAGGGGCATTCTATCTCTGAGCTACATCCCAGCCCTTTTTTAATTTTTTATTTTGAAACAATGTATTAGGGAACTAATGTATTAGGAAACCCTAATACATTAGTGGTGGGACCGCAAATTAGTGCAACCACTTTGGAAAACAATAGGGAGGATCCTCAGACAAATGGGAATGAACCTACCATATGATCCAGCAATACCACTTCTGGGTATCTACCTAAAAGAATGGAAACCAAACTATCAGACCAATGCATGTGTATCTACGTTTATAGCTGCACAATTCACAATTGCCAAACTATGGAAGCAGCCAAGATGTCCATCAACAGATGAATGGATTACAAAACTATGGGATATGTACACAATGGAATTTTACTCAGCGATAAAGAAGAACAAAATCATGTAATTCACAGGGAAATGGATGAACTGGAAAACATTAAGTGAGATTAATCAGTCACAAAAACTAAAAAGTCATATGCTCTCCCTAATATGTGGAAGCTAGGGAGAAAATGGGACATAAGAGGGACTCCAGAGGAAGGAGAAACCTTAGATGAGCAAAGATTTTGACTTAACAGAGGTGATGGGGGGGGGGGACGACCCTAATGCACATGATGTACTTTCATGAACATATCAAAGTCAATCACTAAACTGAACTTGAGAAGGAGGGAGGGCAAGGGAGTAGGGCAGGAATTGGGGAAGGGTTAAATGAGAAATGTGTGCATGTATGCCTTTATCAGCTTGTTCCTAACAAAGATGTATGATTATAGTGCACCAATTAAAAAGAAAAAAAAAAGAAATAAGGCCTTGCTAAGTTAGCATATCCTCCTGTCTCAGCCTCCCAAGTACGGGAATTGCAGGCATGTACTACCATTCCTGGCTTTATTTATTTATTTATTTATTTATTTATTTATTTATTTATTGCGGTACTGGGGATTGAACCCAGGGGCATTCTACCTCCAAGCTACACCCTCAGCCCTATTTTTTTATTTTTTCTTTATTTTTTTGAAATAAGGTATCACTAAGTTGCAGAGACCCTAAGTAGCTGAGGCTGGCCACGAACCAGTGATCCTCCTTTCTCAGCCTCCCAAGTACTAGGATTACAAGCATGTACCACCATGCCTGGCTCTATACTCATTTTAAATGTTTACTTAAGTATACTACAAAGACATTAAGTCTAAGACTAAGTTTCTATAAATGTTCAATTTTGTTTTTGTTCTTATTTTTGGGTTTTTTTTGGGGGGGGGGTTGTAAAGACTGTGACCTTCACTTTAATTTTGTTCAGCATTTTCAGTTAAATAAGGAAACCATGCTTTATTTCTTTTTTTGACATATTGAAATCATAAAATCAAAAAATTAAAATGGGATTTTCTCAATTATATTTTTTAAACCTTGACTTTACTTATTTATGAATTATCTGTTAAAATCAGTCTTTTCAAGCTTCTTATTAGCCTTTCCAATAATAATTCAACCTTTACTTGCTTAAGAAATTGTTCTGGTTATTTTTCTTATTATTTTTCTCTTCTTTTTTCTTTTTCCTTGTATTCTTATAAACTAGAGAATTATATTTTGTTGCTACAACTGAGATAAAAACCTAGTTTTTTCTTCTTGGTCATATTATATCCAGATATTTTCTGTTTCTTCCATTCACCTGGTCATGGTTTGCAATTTGCCATTCATTCTTTCTAATGTTTTTGTAATTTCACTCTCCTCCTGTAAAATCTGAGCTTTTTCATCTTCAAAACTTCTTACCAGAAACAAGTCTAACTTTCCTGTGTTTCTTAGCTTTGTTGATAGTTACTTGAAGCCTTCTAACTAAACTACCTGTCTGACTCTATTTCCTTCCTGCCTGCCATAGCAATTATTAATAATGGTCTTTACAGATGTCTTCTCTTCTCTTTCTCTCTTCCTCCCTCCCTCCCTCTCACTTCGTGTGTGTGTGTGTGTGTGTGTGTGTGTGTGTGTGTGTGTGTGTGTATGTGTGTATGTGTGTATGTGTGTGTTTAATTCCTTTAATTGTTCCTGGTAGTTATCTATTTCTCTATCTATAACATACTACTGAATTCTGTGGATTTGCTTTTATTTCTTGTTTCTGACTGAAAATGCTGTTTTCTGACACCTTTAATAACGTTGTCTCTAAAAATCAGATATAACTTAGGACAATGAATTGCCACCACTGAAGATATTCAAAACCATGTGTAGCTGGGTGTGGTGTTAAACACCTAGAATCTTAGTACTTGGGAGGCTGAGATAGGAGGATCACAGGTTCAAGAAAGCATGTGGTACCTTAGCAAGACCTGTTTCAAAATAAAAAATAAAAAGGGCTGAGGGTATAGTGCAGATGCAGAACACTCCTAGGTTAAATACCCAGTACCACCCAAAACCACCATATGCAAAGTATTCTAGAAGCCAACAAGAAGCAGCCCAAAAAATGTTTGAAATGTTTAGTTCCATAAAAGGGGAACCAGTCAAGTGGATGAAAATTTCTGCAAAATTAAAAAAAAAAAAAATCACTTTATGATTCAAATTTAAAAAAATACTAGAAATACCCTTAATGGCATTAGTGAATGCAAGATGGAAGGCTCAGAGGGAAAAACCAGAATTGTGAACAGAGTAAAAAATGGGTAGACTTAAAAGGGAACGAGAAAACATATCAAGAGAGAGAGAGAGAGAGACAACATACATATGATATGTATAAAAGTGGAAGTGGGAAGGAAATATTCAGGAAATAAAGGTAATGCTTGACTGAAACCATGTGGTTAATACAATGAGAAATAAAGCTGGAAAGCTACAAAGCCAAGCTGCCTGAGGAGTCAAATATCAGATGAATAAATAGAAGGAACAGAAATTAAAGATGAAAGGCAAGAAGATCAGATCACAGGCAATTGCAATCATGAAGGTAAAAGTCAATGCAATCTCGGAAAAAAATAGTAAATTTAGTTTTACATTGGTTTAGTTGTAGCTGACTGTGACTTTTCCACAAGAAAAGATATTTATGGGAGAAAAGTCTGTATACAATTAGATAAATGAGTACTAAGAAGTGAAGAAACGCCTGGAGTTCTAATTATGATAGTTGCATGAACATAACAACAGAAGAAGGAAAGGAATACAGAACTAAGGCAATCCGAGCCAGGCACAGCAGCACACACTTTTGTAATCCCAGTACTTGGGAGGCTGAAACAGGAGGATCATATGTTCACAGCCAGCCTTAGAAATTTAGTGAGGCCATCTACAACTTAGTGAGATCCTGTTTCAAAATTAAAAATAGGGCTGGAGGTGTGGCTCAGAGGTAGAATACACCTGGGTTCAAACCCCAATACCATAAAAAATTAAAAAAAAAAAAAAAAAAAGACCTAAGGAGAATGAAAGAAAAATGGAAGACAGCAAAGGAGAACAAAAATGATCAAAGTACTATTTCCCTGTCAAAGCTATATAGTTTGGAGAAACCTGTTACCTCCTGTACTTCCTGACACCACTCAATACAATACCACTCACATCAATAGCCACTATTCATTACCACTAACACCAGTCTTCAATGCTATGAAAAATACACTGAAGTTTATTTTTAAATTAACCAAAATTTCTCCTGGAATAAAATTCAGGAGTTATAATAGTATACCTTCCAAACAGAGCTGAATGAAATTTCTGCAAGCTTTAGGTGCTTCTTTTGACCACAACTCTATGTCAATATCTCCAGCTGTAGTTTTCAATAAAACCTATAGAAAGAATGTTATATCATTATCATTTTACTTGATAATCAGTTGAATCACTGCTCAACTTATAGTGTTCATCAATGAGTTTTCAATTTTAGAAGAAATACTAGAAACTTCTTGTCTTGTTGGTATATTCAAAAAATGTCAAATATATTTTGATCATGCTGCATTTAAATCTCTCAACATACCATTTTTCTGTACAAGTTGAGAATTCAAGAAAAAAATAGTATATATTTTTTAATCACAGGAAAAAAACCCTCATTCACTTAAAAGCCCACAGTGGAACTAATTGTTATAATTAAGATTTTCTCATTGCATTACTTTTAATAAAATTGGTGGAGTAAATTAAGAAATTTAAAAACAACAAACCCATTAAGTTATGACACTAAAAGGTAATTTTATGATTACTTAACAATTACACTTTTACTCTACATTTTCATTTGCTAATCCTAATTTACAAAAAATATTCTTAATCTAATTCTGGTTGAGTTACTAAAATGGCATATCTTAAAAGTTACCATCTATAGTAAATAGAATCCTATAGTAGCTTCCTTTCCACCTGCTCATGACAGTGGTTACTCCTTGTTGGAACCAGATGTCTTGTAACAACAAGAACTCCCACTGAGCCCACAGGAAGAAAAAGTTTATTAATAACCACAAACCAAAAAGAATGTTCTACCTTAAACTTGAACACTATAGTACAACTGGAATCCAATTTCTCCAATATCATTTTGCTTTTTTGCCCCCAGTGTACCAAAGTTGATCAGTGTCAATAATTTATGGCCACCACAATCATCTAGAATGTTCTTAATAAATGAAGAGTATACAGTGTGAACTACTTAAAAACATGACTGATCATCTTGGGTAGTCGGTATCATTGATAAAACTCACATTTTATTTTCTAAAACTCCCATACCTAGTTTCTATAAATATGCTTTTTTGGAAATGGAGGAAGCTTAAGAAACCATTCAATTAAGTCTCTACCTTGTATGGATGCCCCAGAGAAGTTGTAAATTACCCTATTCTGAAAGCTTGTTGAGAGCAAAACAAGAATAGCTTTTCAATCTCTTCTCTCCCTGTCCACTGCATTTTTCCTATAACTGCCTTTCAATTTCTGTTTCAGAAGCCCAAATGATACTGCCATAACTTTATATAACAGTGATGAATTCATTAAATCTTTTTGGGCTTTTACAGACTATACAGTGCTCCTAAATTACTCTTTAGTGACCATAAAAGTGGGAGAAGTAAAAATATTTATATCATGATTGATACTAAAATGGTTTCCTTAACCCTTAAAGAAATATACAAGAATTTTTAAAAAAAAATGTAAACTTGCAAGTTTTTTTCCATCCATTACAGTTCCTCGACAAAAAAAAAGGGAAGAATTTTGTTAGACATCTCCTATGTACCAGTTTCTGTACCAGACATTTTACATATCTTATCCCATCAAATTCTCACCTACAATGTAGATGGGTATCATTAATCTAATTTGGTTATGATAAAACAGAGACTCAGATAAAGTATCTATTCAAAGTCTGAAAGTGAATGGAACACTTCAAAGGCTGTCTGTCTCTAAAAAATATTCTTTTTCTCTGTCATCATACTGCTTCTAAAAAGTTCCCTATATTTTCCATCACACTGGAAAAATAGCCCTTCAAGCTCTAGAATCTTGCCATGTCTCAAAAGAAATCCCTGGGGTTGCCCTGGTCACAAATTGGAATAGAGATTGATGCCTAAGTCAAAAGCAATCATATATTGGCCAAACATAAGCAAGGCCTTCTGACATGGCTTGGCATAAAGCAATGCCCCAAAGAGGCTGGATAACTCCCTCTAGCTCAGAAACTATCTGAAACAACACTATGCAATGTCTTCTGGTTTTCTGTGTACATTCCAATCTTACAGCTAAAAAGAAATGTCCTGTCCTACTTCATCATCCCTTTAACATACTTGAAGCCTGTTATTAAAGAGAAAGTATGAGATCACCATTTTGGACCAGCTTGGCTATGTACATAGACATGCTAAGTGGAAATTGTCTGCAAGCAGACAAACTTCCTTGGACCTGATGGACCTAAAGGTGGCCTTTGATGACCTCCTATTCTCCCAGAAAAGTTTTACCTTGCCCCTTCCTAAACTTAGCTTGTGATTGCCACTCCCAAAACTGAGCTCCTAATTGCCTTTCCCTAAAACTTAACTTATAATCTTAAACTTAACTGATGAATTCCTTGCCATTTGCTTTGTTTAAACTTTCAATAAAAGAAAGGTGCTGGCTACAGTAGGACTCCTCCCAATCGCTCAGCATATTATTACAATTACTAAATATAATTTTCTCCAAATTATCGTATCTGATCCAAGTCATTTTCCTGCAAGGAGACAACTTTTCAGTAGCTGCCTGGAGCACTTACTTCCTGGCAGGCCTACCAGAATAAAGTTTTCCATAGCTACTGAAGCAGCAACCTTCCCTGGCAGGACTATGGAGAAAGTAGCATCCACTAGAGTCTGCTATAAGTAAGGATGATGCTAGATTTTCTTTCGAATGGAACCCTAAAACCCAATATAGATCCTGACATTTGATTAGTGCTCAATAAACATTTATTGAATGAATGATCTCCTATTAGAAATGTATGCTAGTTAAAGCTTTTCATCTACATGACAATGTCAAATCATCCTCTAGAATAAATCAAATAAATATGGCCTTACCCAGCAGCAATATAACTTAAAACTCACTGATGCTTAATATTTCTTAGAAGCTATGAGAAATAGTTACTAATTCATCCATCTACCCATTCATTCTTTCAATATATATTTAAACTCCTTTACTATTATCAAGTACTGTTCTAGATGCTTCTCTTTGTCCTCATGGTATTTGCATTCTATAGGGGAAAGGGAGATGGGCATACACAATAAACAAATAATAGATATGGTAGGAAAAAAACTAAAGAGGTTATTTCTGGGATATAGGACATAACTGAGATTTGCTCTTTCATAAAAAATAGATAAATCCTCCTTAGTAAGGTTGACATTGAGTAGGAAAAACTTACTAGAAAGAGGAACAGCATGTGTGAACAAACACCCTACCTGGAAGGAGGGACAATCTATTCAATTTCTACCAGTATTTATCATCTGGGGTTGACAAACTGTCTTCAAGAGACATTTGGAAGTAAGAAGTAGGTGTTTTGAGTTTTCACATCAATGTAGGGCTGGATGGGAGTGGAGAGTAGGTCGACAATGCTAACATACAATACTCAGGAAAAGTTCAAGCAACAAAGAATTCAAAGCATTGTTCTACCCAAAATATCCACCAACATTTTTACTGGGAATTACAGCATTTTTGTTTTTATTATCAAATTACCCTCATTAGCAAGGCGTGGTGGTACATGCTTGTAATTCCAGCATTTGGGAGGCTGAGACCGGAGGATCCGGGTTCGCGGCCAGCCTCAGCTACCTAGTGAGGCACTCCACAACTTAGTGAGACCTAGTTTCAAAATAAAGAATAAAAAATAGGGCTAGGAGTATAGCTCGAAGGTAGAACACCCCTGAGTTCAATCCCCATACCACAAAAAAAGAAAATTATCCTCATTACATTACCAAATATCAGTGAATAAAGGTTGTATAAATGACTTACGATAAAACCGTGAAACAGAATTTTATTTTATATAAATTTAGTTCATCTAGATTCAACTATATGCTTTTTTCTTTCTTATGGTTGCTGGAGACTGAATCTAGGGTCTCGCACATGCTAGGTAAGCGCTCTACCACAAAACTACACTCCCAGTTCTTCAACTATATACTCCCAATTCCACTATTTTCTTCATTATGCTGGTTGATCACATTTCATATGTGACATACAGGAGGTCTCAGTTAAGAATTCAAGTAACACATTCCATGACTGATTCCTCTGCATCAGACTGTTCCTAAATACCTTGGATGGGAAAAGACACACCTTGGCCATCAAATCTACCAGAAAATCATCTCCCATCCTAATGTGGTGACATTCCTTACTTTCTCTGACTGACAATCACCTTACTTTAAGACCAGCTTAAAAAATGTCTCCTCCACGATGCTTTTCCCAACATTCCCAGGTGCTTAATCCTCAGTTATTGTCATAGCAACATAATCTCCTCTCTAAAAAGCACATCTATTGCACATATCATAAAGTTTTTCTTTACCTGTCTGCCTCTCAAACTAAACTACAAGCCCTTCGGTGGTAACTAGATCTTTCCCATACGTCTTTGAATCCCCAGCGCCTTACTATAGTGCCCGTTGCTTAGCAGGCGTGCAATAAATGATTGTAGAGAGAATGGAGAATGCGTGAACTCCAAATTACGTGAAGCATATATCAAACTCAAAATCACATTTTTAAAAACCTACACGTCCGCATGAGTTGATTAAGGCTGGAAAAGTGGCCAGCAGGCTGGTGGATACAGAGATCTGAACTTGGGGACTTTTTCAAGTAGGTACTGACAAGCGCCAACTTAAGTGTTTTGGAAGCAACACTGTCTATAGGCAGGGAAAAAAATACCTCTGAGGTCTCTTCTCACCCTAAGATCCCTGAGCGCCCCTCTACCCCCCAACGGGGGAGATCTCACACACAGAGTCCAGGTACTATAGACTCTCACCTTCCCATTCGTGGGAGGCTCCTGGATGTAGATGTTGCTCATCCTGGTCAGTGCTCAGGACTCTGCTCCTTATTGGAGATGCGAGCGAACGACCGATCGCTATAGCTGCCCACGATTCCTTAAGTTGTGAGGTCGGGAAAAGCTTCACTCGGCCAATATCAAGCAAAACTGCGACACCAAACACTACCTAGTCGCAACACTAGCCCCTCACGGACGCCGCCATGTTGCTCCTGGACCCGCGCACCGCTAACCCTGAGTGGGGGGATTCCCGTAGTCTCTAGGGAACTAAAAATGATTATAAATCACCAGTAGCTTGATATGACTTTGATTTAATTTGCAACAATATGAAATAAAACAGCCTGTGGATTCTAGTGGTGTTTTCTTCACTACTTGTGTGTACAGATCGCACTCCCCCCCCCGAAGCTGACCGTAATGGTTCGGACCGTGTGCGTCGACAATAGGACTCCTCTGGAAACTAAACCCGAAGCTCCTTGGTTCTGTCACCCCTGCAGGCTTATAGGGCCTTCCGGAACCATAGCGTAGGAGCGGCGGCCCGGGTGCTAGAAGCCGCTTTGTGCGACGTCTTTGCAGCCGACCGAAAACAAACGCATTCTTGAAAGCTAAGGCATCCAGAGACAGCCTCTTACCCGCGTCATGGCAGTCCCAGGTGAAGACCAACAGCAGGGTCCCTGCGTCCAAGTGAGGAAGGGAGCGGGCCGGGTAAAGTAGCAGAGGGTGCTGTGGCGGGCTAGGGAGTAGCGCCCTTGGGGATTTAGGCAGAGGCCTTAAAATTAACAGATTTGGTTGGTTTACACAAAAGTTTACACTACAAGTCTGAAAGAAAGTGAGAAACTATCTCCCTCGCTCCTGAAAGTGTGTTGTAGAAGGGAGAGAGGAGACAGGGTGAACTGTAGGCCTGAGCGGGCAGGCGGCAGAGAAAAAAATTGACTTTCATTTTGATATGTCTTAAAAATAAAGTTCAAAGTGGGAACTCTTGGCGGACCCGAGTAGTCAGAAGCACTGTTTGTACTAGAAGTTGATGGGACGAAATTTAAGTCTGGGACTCTACTTCTAGCTCTTCCTGTTGTTAAATAGTTGAGCTGTGTGGCAGTAGACAGGTCGTTTTGCCCTTGCAGGCCTCGCTTTCGATTATCTGTAAAAGATGGAGTTTGTTGAATTACTTGTGAGGGCCCTTCTGATTCCCAATTTCTATGTCCAGAGGTTAAATAACAAACCCTAGGGAATGAATACTCCAGAGATGCTCTCATCCGTGACTCTCAGCTTATTTAGAAGTTCTAGTAGGGACAGGTACCTTCTCTAGTCGGCTTTGTCATGATGTGTGTGGGAGATAGTTGATAAATATACTTTCTTCCCCAATTTGGAGATTAACCGTGCACTTTACTATAGAAAAGATTCTGAAAAGTACTGTTTTGGAGCCTCTTAATCTGCAAACCTGTCTTCCCAGTATTCTTTGAGCAGGTTCTTTTTCTGTGGCCAACTTTTATAAATCTTATTAGCTGTTGTAGGAAGACTGCTTTTCTACCATCTGCAGTTTGGGAGCCCATCTGAATCTATGAGAGAGGAAATGTACAGTCTTTATTAAGTGCCTACTGCATGCCAAGCACTGTCCTAGGTAGGCATTTTGAATACAGTGGTGAGCCAGATAGACACTGTGGTTCTTCTCACAGAACTTAAAATTCAGCAGTGAAGAGAAAAATTCACAGAAAGTGGGACTGGTGTTAAATGCAAGGAAAATGCAAGACCTTGGAGAACACTTAGTATGGACATCCAACAAGACACAGGAGGGGCCAGAATGGCTTTCCAAAGGATGTGACATTTAGGATGAGATCTAAACAATTGAGGGAAGGATGGAATGCTGCAGGGAAGAGGGCAGACAGAGGAACTGGATATGTAAAGGAAAAGGACATAAGAGAAGAGGAATTGATGCCAGGTGTGGTGGTGCATGTGTGTAGTCCCAGTACTTAGGAGGCTGAGACAGGAGGACTGGGTTAGCTGCCAGCCTCACCTACTTAGTGAGGCTCTCCACAACTTAGTGAGACCTTGTTTCAAAAATAAAAGAATAAAAAATAGGACTAGGTGTGTAGCTTAGAGGTAGAATGCCCCTGGGTTCAATCCCCAGTAATGCAAAAAAGAAGAAGAAGAAAGATATTTGCTGTGGATGGCACTCAGTAAACAAATGGGAGAAAAACAAAAAACAGTGATGATAACAGTAGCTAGTGTTTACTAAGCATTTACTATGTAACACATATGTCGGATACTGTGTCAAACATTGTAGTTTATCTCTTTCACAAGAATTCTGTGGGATAGGTACTGTTATTACTTACCACTTTACAGATGGAGAAATTGAGAGATGGAGAAATCAAGTAATTTGCCTAATAAGAGACAACTAGTAAAAGATAAGTCAGCCTGGCTCCTCTAGACCAAGTGAGTGAATTCATTTTGCCACGCTGTAATATAACCTACAAGATAGTCTCCAGCTCCTAAAGGACTTTGCAAGCAATGACAAAGAGTTTGGATATTAAAGATAGGAGGAAGCCAATTAGGGTTTTTAAGCAGGTTCACATATAGGGAAAGTCATCCTACTTATACAGTAGATTGAAGGAGAGTTAATTTGGAGACATAGTCTCTAGTTGGGAGTAATTCTGATGAGTCCTGATGATGCCTAGCTAAGCTATGTTCTCATTAAGAATGGAGATAAGCAGCTGGGCATCATGGCCCATGCCTCTAATACCAGCACTTGAGAGGCTGAGACAGGAGGATTGCAGGTTGGAAGACAGCCTCAGCAATGTAGTGAGACCCTGTTTCAAACTAGAAAATTTAAAAAGGGCTTAGGAGTATAGCTCGGAGGTAAAATGCTCCTGGGTTCCATCTGATAGGAAATATATTTTTGGTGGTAAGCCTCTAGGAACTGGTGATTTATCATGTGGGTAGGCAGAGAGGAAATGAAGTTTACCTGGGTCTCACTGTTAGGCAGTTGGGAGGGGCTAGTTGCTAATAACATTTTACTAGGAACTGGCTTTAGGTGGAAGATAATGATTTCAGTTTGGAGCTTGTATTGAGGTTAGTCTGACTCAAGAATGGAAATATCTAATAAACATTATGAGATCTCATATGTAGTTTAGGAGAGAAGTCAGAACCAAAAACAACGAGTTAGGTTTCATCCACATGCCTAATAGGAACTAAGGCGATGGGAATGGATGACTTTGATCTGATGGAATGTGAACAGTGTGAAGGGAAGATCTGTGACTTAAGCCTGGGAAGTACCAACATCCAAGGGGCCAGGAAAGAAAAACAAGCCATCCTGATAGACCAAGTCAAATCTGGTGGTCTTTCCACCACACAGCTGGCTCCCAAGCTGACCTCATGTCTGTGCCTTTATAAAACTTTAGTCTAGAAATTGAAAAGTGCTGCCTAAGAGAACAAAAGTGATTTTTTTAAAGCCCTGTTTGAAACTCTCTTAAAGTAAGCCAGTGTTATAGATGTTAACCGTCTTCCAATTCAAAATAATGCCTCAAAATCTAATAATAAATTGTGCCATTATGCTAGATGGCAATACATAGACAAACCATTTAAAGTCAGCAAAAATTGAGATAATAGGCATGACGGGTGCTACAAAAATACAATGCAGTACCATTAGAAAATAGAGATCCAGAAAATGTTAAGATAATTTCTTGGATGATCGATTCAGACAGTGTATAAAAGGAAAATAAGGCTCCATTGAAACCTTTTGAGGTGAAGCATCAAGGAGGACAAGTATTGTGTTCTGTCCTTTATTCTAGATATAATAGATTCTGCTTGGCATTTCTTGGGGTGGTTCTGCTAGTAGTTATTACAAGGTATGACTAAAGTAATGAGGCCGTTTTTCACAAACCACACATGAAAAACAGCCTCCTCTGTTTTATGGTCACATGCTTTTGCTGTTTTTCCTTAGCATTGTGTGTAACACAATGAAGAATTGTAGACTATTAGAAAAACCTTAGATGCTTAGTGTTCACTAGATAAATGACATCTGAATATACATCTCAGTGAAGTTTACTTTCTTTGGAAAGTTGCTTTTCCCATTCACAGTTGTTGAAATGAACTCAGTTGTTGAAGTCATGTCAGTCTCCATGAAAAGTTGACATGGCCCAGTGGCAATATATGTTACTGATATGGTTGACACAAGGCTGTTTTTTCTTTCTTACAGTGAAGTTTATATAGCCAAAGTAAGGAATTATCAATGGCTAAGTTAACATTTTAGTCTGGGGTATCAAAATGCGTAATATTTTTAAGCACATTATGATCTCAGTAAAAAAAAGAATTATAAATTACACTACATCCAATTTCTCTCTCTCTCTCTTTTTCTCTCTCTCTCTCTCTCTCTCTCTCTCTTTCTCTTTCTCTCTCTCTCTCTAGTTTGTGACACATGCTGCTGTGAAATAATTTTCCTAAATCGTATGTCTATCCTGGCATTCCTGGGAGGCAGGAACCTGGTATTAAACCTCTATCTGTGAATTTTATAAATGTCTTCAAGCTACATAACCTTTCTCAGGCTTCGGTTCCTCAACTCCATAATGATGGAGTTGATGGCTTAGGTTTAAGCATCTCAAATATTATAATGTCAAAGCTCTCCCTCTCAAGAATGAAATACATACTCTGAGCATTACCAGATGTGTTCTACGATGTTATAAAAATCTGACTTGACCAACTCTTCTCTAACCTCTTAGATGTTTTCCTACCTATGTGCCTTTGTTATTATTTTCCCTCCATTATTATCTATGCATAGTCTTTCAGCTGAGGGTTTTGCCTGTCCCTTCTTCATTCTTTAACATAACTGTCTTTTTTGACACCTGGCACTTCTGTCATGTATAACAGCTATGGTTGCATTGTCCTAGAAAATCTAGTGCTATGGCTTGGATCTAGATGTCCCTTAAGGCTCCTGTATTGAAGTCTCAGTCCTCAATGCAGCAGTGTTCACAAGTAGGGCTCTTGGGAAGTGGTTGGATCATTTTGGCTCAGACCTCTTTGGTGGATTTGATGGCATTATTGGGAGGTGGTGGACATTGTAGAAGGTGTCCTGGTTGAAGAAGTGGGTCCTGGGAGTTGGGCCACTGGGGACTATATCTTAAAAAGATATTTCCCCACCTCCCACCTGCCATAAGGTGATCAGCTTTCCTCCACCACACCCTTCTGACATGATATTCTGCTTCACCTCAAGCCCAAAGCAATAAGCCAGCCAACGGTGGACTAATAAATCTTTCCTCCTTTAAGTTGTTTTTCTCAGGTATTTTGTCCCAGCAAGGAAAAGCTAATACACCTAGTATATAGAGTAGCTTTCTTTAGTGAGGAACTTTAACCTTTATTAATCTTTATGGCTTCTCTAACTTCCAGTTCAGAATTATAGCAATAATAGGTAAATAATAAATATTTTGAATATTGATCACTAGAATTGCTGCTGAGCAAAATCTAGTACTAAAGTAACAGTCTTACCTAGACAACAGTCTTGTTTCCATTTCATTAGGAAATAAGTTAAACTCTGTGTTTCTTATCTTAAACAGAGATGCCCATAGCTTTTTCTTCACAGATTATTTTGTGAGGCAAGTGAACATAGAGGTTTATGCATTTTCTTAAATGTTAGCTGTTTCATATCAGAAAACAAGTCTTTGTTTGGTTTACTTTTAATCCCTTCTTTGGGAGTCAATGATTATGAAGATATTTTTAACTGAACATTAGGACATCTGCTTTTTCAAAATATTTACATCAAGGAATTCATTTAGCCCATTTTTTAAATACATATGAAATTTTAATTTCTCCTGTTCTCTCTACTTTGCTTTCAGTACAATATTTGGGATCTCAAAAAGGAAAATATCTATAATTAATAAAAATCCGTAGAAAAGTCGAATACTTGTAATTTTAACTTCTCATTTAACTTCCGCAAGATATTTACATACTATATATCTGTTGTCACCTATATGGTATAAAATCTGGCCACAGTTTGAAGTTTAAGAGCGCAATAAATTGATTTTCTGTTTAAAGATCTCTAAATGGAATAACCAACTTGAAACTTATTACAAAACAAAACAGAAATATAGTGCAATCTTACTGAATCAAATCCCATTAAAAATGAAACGAATACATCCTATGACAGGTGATTGCAATTTCTAAGTACTTGACACGGAAAATTTACTTGACTTGTTTACTTTTCAATCTATGTGATCATATATATATATATATATATATATATATATATATATATATATATATATATATTTTTTTTTTTTTTGCAGTACTAGGGATTGAACTCAGGGGCATTCTACCTCTGAGCTATACCCCCAGCCCTATTTTTTATTCTTTATTTTGAAACAGGGTCTCACTAAGTTGCGGAGTGCCTCACTAAGTAGCTGAGGCTGGCTTCGAACCCAGATCCTCCAGTCTCAGCCTCCCAAATGCTGAGATTACAAGCGTGCGCCACCATGCCCAGCTATAAAAATATTTTAATACAGAGAGAACTTGAACAGGCACCCATCCCCAAACTCTAAAATAGACAATAATAAAAATACACTGAGTTCCACGATCACTGTTAAAGTTCCCAGTGACTAAATTATTGTCTATGGTAGACTCTAGAAAAAAAGGAGTAAAACTAAGAGAGGAATAATTGAAATCAAAATAAATTTCATTCTGTCATACCATTGGCAACATAACATAAGCACTGTTCTGTATCTTGCTTTTTTCCCTCTTTATTTTATAGATCATCATGTCAGTAAATAAAGGCCATCCTCTTTCATACCACAATTTACTTGGCCAGTCCTCTACTGATACTTAAATTATTTCCACTCTTTTTTGAATACAAACAATGTTGCCATAACTAACTTTGTACATAAGTCAGTAGGCATTTGTTCAGGTAAATTGGGGGATTCATTCTCAAACATGGAATTGCTAGATAAAAACAGTGTGTACATTTATAGTCCTGATAGATTGTCAGCTTGCTTTCCAGAGATGGTACAATACTAATTTATACTCCTACCAGCAATGTAAGGAAGTATGTTCCTCCAACATTCTCTTCAATCTTTTTATTCTGATAAGTAAAAATGGAATTCCAGTATAGTTTTTAATGTATATTTCATTATTATAAATAAAACTGGAGCTGGGTGTGGTGATACATGCTTATAATCCCAGTACTTGGGAAGCTGAGATGGGAAGATCGCAGGTTTGCAGCCAGCCTCAGCTACTTAATAAGGCCCTCCACAACACAGTGAGATCCTGTTTCAAAATACAAAAATAAAATAGGGCAGGGGTGGTAGCTCGGAAGTAAAATGCCCCTGGGTTCCATCCCCAGTACCGCAAATAAATAAATAAATAAATAAATAAATAAATAAATAAATAAATAAATAAATAAAACAGAATCTCTATATGTTTTAGTCATTTCTAGTTCCTTTTCTGTAAACTTTCTATGCAGATCCTTTGCCCATTTTTTTCTTCTTCTACTGCTTATTGGTCTTTTTCATTGGGTTTTACACAGTAGGAATGAATAATTGACCTTTTTCAGTTCTATGAGTTTCAGTGCATGTGTATGTGTGTGTGTGTGTGGTATTGGAGATTGAACTCAGGGGTTTTCTACCTCTGAGCTACACCCCTATCTCTTTTTATTTTGAAACAGCTCTCCTTCAGTTGCTGAGAGTCTCACTAAGTTGATGATGCTGGCCTCAAACCTGTGATACTCCTGTCTCAGCTTCCCAAGTAGTGGAATTACATGTGTGCACCACCATATCAGGCTGAGTTGCAAATATTTTTTCACAAATTTTCAAGTGTCTTTAGTTGGTATTGGTGTATTTTGTCATTCAAGTTTTTTTCTCCTGTGCTTCGATTTGTTTTTTCTTTAATGGTGTTTAGGTTGCAGGATGTGATTAATGAAAGGAAAACTTTGAGGTAGGTAGGCTGTATTACTCAGAACATCCTTATCAGATGTCAGAAAGGAGTGGAACTGAGAACAGCATGGGAGCCTAAGGTGGAAAAATGGATAGCTCTGCTGAGTTAAAGACACAAGTTAACAACACATTGGTGTTGTTAAGGACCTCACAATAGAGCCTAGCTCTTCAGTTTGACATGGATTTTGAGTACCATTATATTAGCCAGGATTCCTATTTCAAACAATAGAAAATTACTGGCATTTAAGCAGAAACGGAAAGATATTGGGCAGCTTACTGAATCTAAGAAAAGCCTGGATAATAATGCTCAGAAAAAAGAAAAGACCAAAGGAACCTATGTCTAAGATCCAGCATAGCCCTAGACATGATTACTACTGCTGCTGCCAGTGTCTTCAGCACCCCGAGACACCAGATCCCAGCAGCAGAATGAACTGTTCCCATTTGTCACTGTGTTGTCTCAGATCTGGTATCATGTGCCTTGGATTCAAAGCCCCAGGTAGAAGCAGTTAGTTGATTAGTCAGTCGTGAAGATTAAAGACAAAGCTGAAATCTTAGGATGTTGTTGTTGTTTATTTGGTTTGGGGGTTTTTATTTTTGTTGGTGTTGTTATTGTTTTGTTCTATTTTGTTGCATTGTGTTTTGTTTTTGAGACAGGGACTCACTAAGTTGCCCAGGTTGGCCTTGAACAATCCTCCTACTGTATCCATGCTGAGTAGCTGGTATTACCGAGGTGCACCACTGTGCCCAGCCGGCCCTCAAATCTTAATTTAACCAAAGGCTGGTAAAGAAAGAGCTGATAGGAAGTCACTCTATTTAGAAGTCTTACTATATTTCCCTTTCATCTAAAAGTTTCATCTTTATTAAAGAAGATGACCTGCCCAGAGAAAGTTTCATGTTTTGTTCATTCTAAAAACATGAAATACTTGAATGAGTTTTACCAGTGCCTTTTGTCATAAATGAGTTCACTTCTAATACACACTGAGATGAGATTATTTCAAATCTGCTCATTAGTACATTTTTAGTCTGTTGTAGGAACAGTAATGGTGCATTTAGTGCAGTTTTGTTCAGTATTATTCAGCATCTGCAGTTTCTATGGAAACAGACTTAACATTGACCTGGATTCTCTGAACTTTTTTTTTTTTCCAACATGCAGTTATTTTCATAATGGAAGAGTCTCATTATATTAGTTCAACTTATTTCGCAGTCAGTTCTGCTATAATGTGGCACATCTGTTCTTACACTATGTAGTAAAATCCACTGGTCTATGGGGGAAAATGGGGCACATTGCTCAAAACTTCATCGGCAACACAGAAAAAGATAAGAGCCTAATAAAAATAGTAGCACAGCTATGCACATGTAATTGAGTAAACAACATAAATATCACAATAAATATGGAACTTCACCTTTAAAAAGACTTGGAGTTTACTGTGGAAGTAAGCTTCAAAAAAGCTACAGTTTGTGAGTTGTTATGAAAAGGTAGAAGAATGTGATATTGATGAAAACTTTTGCACTAGATGTGGATAGATGCTGCTCATGGTTCTGAGGCGAACTGAAGCCACTGGAATATACTGCTGCATTTCTGTTGGGTTAGAGAAAATCTTCTTGAAGTGTTTGTCAAATAATTTGAGTAAATTGGCTGTGAGTAAACTGATTTCTGTGTTATAATAATTAAGTCAGAGGTATTTTTTGGTTTTTTTAATCAGGAAATTTTACAAATTATTTTCTTACCTTTTTTAAAGTTTTTGTATTTTTACTTATATATATTTCCTAAAATGTTATCCAATTCCTTTTCAGGTTGCAACAAGGACAATGTCAGAGCAGGCTGTAAAAAATGTGGCTACCGTAAGTACACTAAAAAGCAGCATTCTGCACATTGCTCTTACAGGAGTCATTGCTGCTTTGGGCAGTATGACCTAACATCCTGAATTTAGGAGTCCTGTGCATAGTCCTTTAGCCTTAAGTCCTTATAGTCAATTCAGAAATTCCTGTTTGCATTAAACATTCACTTTTCTTCCTTTCTGTAGACCCAGTGAAAAGTAGCTATGTATCTGATGACTAGCAAAAATGTCATGAAGTACAAGTAATCAATAGTAGATTTAGGAGTTTGGAGAAAGTACATACACACACGTGTGTATATTCCCTATCCTTCTGGATAATAAATGAAGAGGTGAAGGGATTGAAAACTTTTTTTGTGTGTGGTACCAGGGATTGAACCCAGAGGCGTTCTACCTCCGAGCTACACCCCCAGCCCTATTTTTTTATTCTTTATTTTGTGAAACAGGGTCTCACTTAGCTGAGGCTGGCTGTGAACCCGGACTTCCACTCTCAGCCTCCTTCCAAGTACTAGGATTACAAGCGAGCACCACCACGCCAGGCTGAAAACTATTTTTGAAGACTGTTCATGTCGATTGATTTTATTTATCCCTTTTTGTAAGGGTTTGATTAGTTCTAGAATTTCTGTTCATGGGCAAAAAAAAAAAACTTGATTTAAATAATCATTAACCTCCATTACAATTAATATAATAGGATGAAAAGGTAAATTTAAGCATAAGTAACTATATACAGTACTATCTAATTTTATATTGTAAACAAATATCATTCTTCTAGTTAAATATAATTCCTAAGGCTATACTAGAAGCTATTACAATAGCATTTGCTGTTTCCTAGGTTGTTTGGAGACCATGAAAATTGGCCTGGATTGTTAATTATATTCCAATTCATTAAGGAGTTACTTTTTAACAAAATAAGGGTGATTTAGGAAGAGATTTCCATGAAAGAATATGGGATAAAAGAGCACTCATGGCATAAACATCTATCAGAAGAACACAGTGAAAGTGTGCCAGAAGAATTAGTCACAATTCTAAGCAGAGGCTAAAACTTGGTTCAGAGGAAGCTTGCTCAAGTCACAAAATTAGGTGCATAAGTATATATATAATGTGTGTGTATATATATATACATGTATGTATACACACACATAATATAAATATATATACAATTATATATGTAGTTTTCATTCCCTCATATAAATGAAAACTGAAGAACAGACTTACATCTTGCATGCAAGAAATGAGTAAAATCTTTTCTGCATTTTAATTTGTTTATATTTATTTTCTTTCACTCATTGCTAATTTACATGTCTCATTTCTTTATTCAAGAATTAAGAACCTCTTATAGATAGAAATGTTGTATTTACTTCAAATTCTGGGATGGATCTCCCAATCTAGATACTATCAGTTTATCCTCTTGGACTTCTTTTAACCTAAGACTTCTAGGAAAGTAATTAAACTTTGCTGGAAATAGAGTATTTGTTGATCTGGCCTCCTCATTGCTATTCTATTTTGGACAAAAATGGAAGCATCTGCAGCAATTAGAATTTTTTCAGAGAAGCCAAGTCTGCAAATAGCTTTGACAATCTTCCTAAATTTAATTATTTCTGCTTTATTATTTAGATCTTTGATTTTAGTGATTAAGTTATTCTACAATTTCTAATTTGTCTTATGGAAAAATTTAATAATATTTTCCTCCTGTGCTAAAATTATATCTGTATATCTCTACAACTATTGAAGATGAAGGTCTTCTCAGCTGACATGTCTTTGTGATGGGAACTACATTTTAAAAATTAGCTTATCTTATACTGGGGAGCTAGAATCTTTGTATTGCTTGTATAGAGGGTAAGGGAAAGGCAAATAAAACTATTTGAAAGGTTTTAATGCCAAAAAGATGGATATTCTTTAGTTGGTTACAAACGAGTATTATTTTTCTATTGTTATGAAAGTAGTTGTTTAGGTGGTACAATTGCAAGAATTTTAATAATTGATTAAAGAATATTTTATTGTCAGTATTTCAGTAGTAGTTATGTCACTGTTAAAAGTTTCAAGTTAATAAGAAAAAGTTTCAAGTTAAAGATTAATGTACTACTAAATAACATTGGTGTATCTTTTTCATGGCAGAATTTCCTTTGCAAAGTTAATTTAAAATAAATTTGTAGACAAGGATTATGACTATGATGAGGTTCTTTTGTTTTGTTTTGTTTTTTGTTTTTTTATTTTTTTGTAGTACTGGGGATTGAACCCAGAGGCATTCTACCTTCAAGCTACACCCCTAGTCCGATTTTATTTCTTATTTGGAAACAGGGTCTCACTAAGTTGATGAGAGTCTCACTACTTGCTGAGGCTGTCCTTGAACCTGCGATCCTCCTGTCTCAACCTCCCAAGTATTGGGATTATAGGCATGCGCCACTGTGCCCGGCTCATATGATGAGGGTTTATTAAAATTTTTTTTAAGTTGACAGCTTATGAATACTTAAAAACTATTAGGACACTAAGCTTTTTCCATAGAGTAAATGTGTCGAGTAGTTGTTATAGTTGTCAGGAAATATGATTTTAAAAAGCTCAGTAGACTCAGTAGTTGGGCATTTGGTCACAGCGGCAAGAAATAAAAATAGATATCTAACTACCTTTAAGATGTTGTTTAACTTCAAATACTAACTATTGATAAAGAGTCCTCACTTTTTCTTTGCCTATAGGTATGCTTATCTCAAATGCGTTTTCTACTTTTTATAGTTTATTTCTTCAAAGATGGAGAAATTAAGACACTTATAAAGAAATCTGCGTGCAGAATTCTTTTGTCATTAATTCTCAACTAGAGATGGAACTGCCTACCTAGAAGTCTGTGGAGGTAGCTTTTAGTTGACAGTAGTAGGGGAGCACTATGACCGTGTGTAAGGCTCTGGGATTGTAAACATCCTGCAGTGTATTGGACACATTGTCCTGGACCATGGAGAATTTTCTGGCCCACGGTGCCAGTAACACCTCTTTTGGGAGACAGGTAGCTTTTCCCATTGTTTTAGAATTTTGCCCTATCTTTTACAGTCTTCTTGCCAATCCCTAATTGACAGCTATTTTTTAAAGCAATTCATTGAAATCAAGTCTTTCCAAAAGTACAGCCTCTGTTTCATAGAAACAGTCTTTTTTTCTACATTCATATTTTACTGATCTAAATGATATTTAATTAAACAAATTTTAGAATAACTACTAACAGATTCTTGGTGGGTGGAGTGAAATGTCACCTGGTGGAATAAAATATTTAGGGATGAACTATGGGAAGAGTGACCAAAAAGTTCTGGTGCCAGGAGAAACAGTGTACAGCAGCACATAAACCAAAGAAGCAAACATCCTTAAATTGAGGAGGAGTTGTCAGGTGAGGTTTGTAAGAAATGGATTAAAAACATTTCATTGGATTTGGCAGGTAGGATGCTTTTCCAACATTACGTCAGTTTAATTAAAGTTGTAAGTCATGAACAAACTGTATCCATTCTGGCTTTTATAAGGGAGGATAAGGAAATGGAGAGAGCCAATATAGTCTCCATTTTCAAGAAATTTCCATGGGATATGTAGAAAACAAGAATAATAGTACATTTTTAGTTAGTTTAAAATATTACTGTGTTTTTAAAGAGGGAAAATACAGTAATTCAATACTCTAAAATTCGTAAGAAGTGCTCCTAAAAATGTGTACTGACTTAGAAGTTCCAATGAAGAAAAGAAAAATTTCTTTTTGAGTATTTTGTTTAGGGGGAAATAAGTATAGGGAAAATAACTAAACTGCCAACCAATTGAATAAAAGTTAAAACTTTTTATATTATATTATTGGAATTGTAATTTATTCCTTATTATAAAGCAACAGAACAAGCAATATATATAGTTTTATCATTTTCATTTTTTTTTTAATTTAGCTGGTCATCTGACTTTTGAGTGTCGCAATTTTCTCCGAGTAGACCCCAAAAGGGACATCGTTTTGGATGTCAGCAGTACAAGCAGTGAAGACAGTGATGAAGAGAATGAAGAACTGAATAAATTACAGGCCTTACAGGAAAAAAGTAAGCAATTCTTTTTTTCCTCCATTCTTTAAAAATTCTTCCAGCTGTTCTGCTGTGTTATGTCATGCTTATATGTCACATTTATCATTAAAATATGTTTTCTATTTTATATAAAGGCTACCAAACTGTTAAAAAATAAATAAGTAAACCTTAACGCTGAAAGTAATTTGCCTAAGATCAGAGATGATCAGAGATAAAGCAAGAAGGCAAGTTTGTTTCTGATACCACAGCCCATGTTTTACTTTTTTGTTGTTTTGAGGTTATCTCAAAATGTGACACATTCCTCTAGGATGTGTCACATGGTATATAGAATCTGAGTAAAAACTTTGTTTCTAGCCCTGCTTGACCATTTTTCTAGCATCTGACTCTCAGCAAATCACAACTCTAAACCTCACTTTCCTGTGGGATGGATGAGACAAAGAGTGAATAGTCAAATCATACTCCCAGTGATCACAAATCATAGCCAGTATTAATCTTGACTAATAATTTCAAGTGTGCAAATAATCAGGAGGCATAGGCAAGTTTCTTCAGGAAATTCAAAACATAGTATAAAATTTAAGCTTCCTGAGGCACTCTAGGAATAAAAAAGTAGCTGGGGGAATAATTCCTTCTTCCATTTAGAGGAGATGGTATTTTACTTGAAAACTACCTGTGTGAAAATTCCAGATTAGGTATTTGCATTTGTGTTAATTGTTCTCTTTCGTTTTAGATTCAAGTGAATTCAGTGGTGGTTTTATGCTTCATAAAGATATGATTTAGTGAATCCATAGGATAATTGGGTTAAGGCCTTTATTTGGCTCAAAAATATACTTTGTATTAGATAGGATATTGCTAAGTGATTGATAGAAGAACACTGAAGGAATAGGGAATTTAGGCTAATGAATATAGCTTTAGTACTGCCTAGTCAAGGATTTAAAAAACAATTGGTATAGTTACAAACCTGGTGGCAGGTATCCAAAGATCCTTCTGGTGCCGCTAGGGTGCATCTTCCACATTACCCCAAAGCTTTCTCGTAAGCACTGAATCATAACTTTTGACTCCTGTGTATGTTGCCTGATAGATCACTACTCTGCTGATCGTTGCAAAGGTAAGTGCTGAAGTACCTAAGGACTTTTTTGTCTTCTGTTTTGTACACCAAAGACTCATATTATTTTTCAGGATCCTACAAAGAGCTTAAGAAGTTTAATGCCAAAAAAAAGCAAATAACCCAATCAGAAAATGGGCAATTGAACTGAATAGTCACTTCTCTAAAGAAGAAATACAAATGGCCAATAAATATATGAAAATAATGTTCAACATCATTAGCAATCGTGAAAAATGCAAGTCAAAACTACACTGAAATTCCATCTAACTACAGTTAGAATGGCAATCATCAAGAATACAAACAAGCCAGGCGTGGTGGTGCACTCTTGTAATCCCAGTACTTGGGGAGGCCGAGACCGGAGGATACGGGTTCACGGCCAACCTCAGCTATTTAGTGAGGCCCTCCACAACTTAGTGAGACCCTGTTTCAAAATAAAGAATAAAAAATAGGGCTGGGGGTAGAGCTTGGAGGTAGAATGCCCCTGGGTTCCATACCCAATACCCCCCCCCCAAAAAAAGAATACAAACTTTAATAAATGCTGGCAAGGATATGGGGAATAGGAACCCTTATATACTGTTGGTAGAACTGCAAGTTAGTATAGCCATTATGGAGATCAGTGTGGAAGTTTCTCAAAAGACTAGGAATGGAACCACCATATGACCCAGCAATACTACTCTTGGGTATCCTTCCAAAGAAATTGAAATCAGAATACTATAGCAATACATGTATATCCATGTTTATAGGAGCACAATTCACAATAGCCAAATTATGAAACCAGTCTAGGTGTCCATCAGCTGATGAATGAATTACAAAATTGGTATATATACACAATGGAATTTTATTTAGCCATAAAGAACAAAATTATATTGTTCATAGGAAAATAGCTGAAACTAGAGAATTTTTATGCTAAGTGAGATTAGTCACCAGTTGCTGAGTTATGGTACTTGGTGTATTATTTCTTAATAAACGGCCAAACTGTTTCCAGAGGGCTATAACATTTTAAATCCCCAAGAGAAATGTATCCCCAACAGCATTTAAAGTATTTAATATCCTGATAGGAAGGTAGTTATAGCTTACTTTGGGTTTATTTTTAATGTAATGTAAATCCACTTTTCTTTTTTTTTTTTTTTTTCAGTACTGGAGATTGAACCCAGGGATATTTTACCTCTGAGCTACACCCTCAACCCTATTTTTTTTTCCTTACTTTGAAACAGGGTCTCACTAAGTAGCTGGGGCTGGCCACAAACTCGGATCCTCCTGTCTCAGCCTCCCAAGTACTGGGATTACAAGTGTATGCCACCACGCCCGGCCCACTTTTTATTCTTTATAGGTTTTAGTAATTATATATAACTTTTAATATCAAGATGGTAAAATCTCCAGGAAAAGGAAGCAATATATATGACCTTTTTATTCATTCTTGAGGATAGAAAGAAATTTCCAAAGGGTACACTGAGTGAGATTTAACACTGGAAAAAAAAAATAGGATATTTTTGTGTAGTTTTAATTTACATTTCAAAATGGCTAATGTTGTTAAACATCTTTTCGTTATTGTTGAATGTTGAGTTGTGTAAGTATGTGTTTGTGTGTTTACATACATACATTGTGTTTATGCTTATACATAATTATACATTACTGTTAAATGTTGATGTTCTTTATACTATTCTAGTCAAAATAATTGTCAGATTCCTAATTTGTAAATGTTTCTCCATGTGCTGTATTTTTTCATCTTCTTAATAAACTTAAAAGCAAGTTTTTCATTGTGATAAAATCTAATTTATTAGTTTTTCCTTTTATAGGTTAGGCTCTTCATGTCAAGTTAAGAACTCTTTGCTTGTCCCTCGATCCCAAAGATGTTTTTCTAATTTTTAAAAAATTTTATAGTTTTACATTTAAGTCTGTGATCCAATTTTACATGATTTTTGTATAAGATGGAAGACTTAGCGCAAGGGTTGTTTATTTGTTGCTTAAGGGTGGTCAGATGTTCTAGCACCATTTGATTAAAAGGTCTCTTTACTCTCTCCCATTTATAATACAATTGTCCTAAATATTTCTTTTAGAACCACATCAAAATAGTATTACAATTTATGCTTCTTTCATCAAACATAATTTAGAAGCTCCAGAGTGTACCAATATTCTTACTGTGTTATTTCTTTCTTGTAGTATTCCCTGGTTGCTGCTTTTTTATCTTTATTCTTATTATTATTTAGAGAACTTCCTTTATCCATTCTTGTAAGGTGTGTCTGCTCTTTACAGCCTCTATCTGAGAATGTCTTCAGTTCTCCTTCATTCCTGATGGATATTTTCATTGAGTTGAGGATTCCACGTTGACAGGTTTTTTTGTTTGTTTTATTATGTTTTGCTCTTTCAGTACTTGAAAAATGTGTCACTTCCTTCTGGCTTGCATACTAATTAGAAATATGCTTTTATTCTAATTGTTTTACCCCCTACATACTTTATCATTTTTCTCTAACTCCTTCCAAGATGTTTTCTTTATCATCGACTTTCAAGTTTAATTATGGTATCTCCTGATGTGGATTTCTATGAGTTTATCCTGTTTGAGGTTCATGAGCTTCTTGAACCTACTTTTATGTCTCTCAACAATTTGAGAAGTTTTTAGCCATTATTTCGCCAATACTTTTTCAGCCCCACCCTCTTTCTCCTCTCCTTACAGAATTCCAATAATAAAAATATAAATCTTTTGTTATTTCTGACAGGTCTCTGAAGTTCTATTCATTTTTTCTAAAATCTGTTTGTCTCTCTTGTTCAGACTGAGTGATTTCTATTGTTCTATCTTCCAGTTCCTTGATTATTTATCTGTTCCTTCCATTCTTCTGGTTGAACCCATCTGTTAAGCTTTTAAAATTCAGTTTATTGTAGTTTTAGTTCTAACAGTTCTGTTTGGTTTTTCTTTGTATTTCATATCTGGGATTTTCCATTTTTTTTTATTTCAATGTGTATTATTACTCATTCAAGCATTTTTATAATGGTTGCTTTGAAAACATTTTCAGATAATTCTAATATCCCTCTCCCTGTAACTTTGTCATCTAGTGATTATTTCATTTTTCATGCAGTTTGAGTTCTTCCTGGTTCTTGAGTACTTTTCAGTTGAAATTTATGCTTTTTATATTTTTACTATGAAACTCTGTCTTTTCTTTAAATCTTCTGTTTTATTTAACTTTCTCTGATTTCACTCCAGGAGAGAAATTGGAGTGATGCCTTGTTACTCCTGGGTGGAGGTAGAAGTCCTATTTATTCACTCAGCAACCATCAACATGGAAGGTGGGCATGCCTCCTCATTATTGCTGGGTGAAAGGAGGAGTTTAACTCCTCAGGTATCATCACTGATAGCAACAGTGGGGTGCTTTTGTTACTGGGTGATGGCAAGAGTTCTGACTTTCATTAGACCTCTTCTGACACCACTGCAACATGGATGGAAGTGGCACCTCATTACTGCCAGGTGGAAGTAGAAATCCAGCTCCTGATTTGGTCTCCACTGACATCATTAGTGAAGGCTCATTCCAGCCAGTGGGGACAAAGGTCCTGGCCCTCTGCTTGGGTTTCTCTGATATACCCAAGCAAGAGTATTGTGGTGCCTACTAACAGTTTTGTAAGAGTGGAAGCCTGGAAGCCTAGACTCCCAACTTGGCTTTTGCTCGCATAAGTAAGGATGTTGCCACTTTTTTTTTTTAAGAGTTTTACTGGAGTGAGGCAATTGTTTTCTAAATTTTTCTATCTCTTTAGGTTGCCCTTTCTCACTTCTTTGACTAGAAAGAACAGGTTTTGGGGGACATTTTGTCTTTACATATTGGCATTGCCGGGTTACCCGCCTCTCAGCTGCAAGTCTGAGATACGTGAAGCAAAAAGAAATCTCAGAGAACTTACTACTTTATCATTCCCTGGATTTCAAGATCCCTAGCTGGTCTGTTTTCTATCTTTCAGAGTCTTCTTATGTTCATTTTTATAATATCAAGAATTTTTTTAATGAGAGAAATAGGAAAAGTACATCTGCTCTATTTTCCCAGAAGCAGAAATCCAACTGATTTGACAGAGGTGAAAAGGTGATTTTGTGGAGAGGCTTTTTCAACACATGGTGCTGGAATAACTATATTGGAGTAAAATTTAATCCCTATGTGTACCATGTATAAAACTTAACTCAAAATGAATCATGGGCTAAGTTTAATGTCTAAAACTTCTAGAGAAAAACAGGGAAAAGTTATTATGACCTTGAGTTAAGCAAACATTTCTTAGATATGATACCCAAAGCACATTTCATAAAAGGAAAAAGTGATAAATTGGACTTTATCAAGTCAAGGAGTTTTGTTATGGAGAGTGAAAATATAAGCCATAGTCTGGGAGAAAATATTTGACAAAATATTTTTTATAAAGTATACTTGCATCTAGATCTTGTAAAGGACTCTCAATTTAGCAATAAAGTAAATTTTAAAATGGAAAAAAGATTGTGATAGTTAAGTAAAGATGGTATATAAATGACAAGCACAGGAAAAGATGTTCAACATCGTTTTTGGTTAAGGAAATACAGATTATAACTGCAATCAGGATACCTCTGTGCATCTATTAGAATGCCTAAAATTTAAAAAGTTAAACATACCAAGTGTTTGCAAAGATGTTGAGCAACTAGAACTCTCATAACCACCACTGGAAATGTAAAATGATACAACCACTTTTGAAGACAGTTGGTTTCCTCAAAAGTTAAACAAACAAATACCTGCTGTACGACCTAGTCATTCCACTCCTAGGTATTTTCCCATGAGAAATGAAAGCATGTATCACTGCAAAAAACATATAAATGTTCACAGCAACTTTGCTTATAATATCCCCAAACTAGAAACAACCTAGATTGTTCCAGCAGGTTCATGGATAAACAGATTGTGGTATATCCATAAAACAGTTCTGCAATGACAGAAACAATTCAGTGGTTGCCTGGGACAGAAAGAATAGGAGAAAGAAATTACAATGTGGTGCAAAAATCTTAGTACTGCCTTCAAGGTGTCCCAGAGGTTTTGATATGTTGTGTCTCTGTTTTCATTGGTTTCTAGAAATTTTTAAATTTCTCCCCTTACTACTTCTATGACCCATTCCTCGTTCAGCAGTGTGGTGTTCAGTCTCCATGTGTTTACATGGTTACTCTGGGTCTTCTTAGAGTTGATTTCTAGTTTCACTCCATTGTGGTCTGAAAAGATGCAGGGAATTATGCTACATTTTTTTAGTTTGCCAGTGCTCTCTTTGTGGCCCAGAATGTGGTCTGTTTTGGGGAAGGTTCTATGGGCTGCTGAGAAAATGAGAATTCAGCTGTAGTTGGGTGAAATATTCTGTATGTGTCTAACAGGTCCATTTGGTTTATAGTATTATTTAGGCCTGAAGCATCTTTACTGACCTTTTGTTTAGAAGATTGGTCTAGTGATGTGACAGGAGTATTGAAGTCTCCTAGTATTAGTGTATTGGGATCTGTGTGTGACTTTATATCATGCAGAGTTTGTTTTATGAAAGGGGCTGCACCTATGTTTGGGGCATAGATGTTGATAATTGTTATTTCCTCTTGCTGGACTGTTCCTTTTACTAGTAAAAAATGACCTGCTTTTCTCCCTATTTACTTTTTAGGTTGCAATTTGTCCAAGTAAGTCAGGAGGCTATATGAATATATCAGTATGCCTTAACTCCAAAGCTGCCATGCAGTGCTGCCTTTCATGCTTATTCACACCTGTTTCCCATGATGAATACATAAGTAGTTTTTAAACAGATAAGCAGTGTTTTCTCAATGTGTATAAATATCTATCCTCTAGTAACAACACTCAGGATTAGGAAATAAAGGCTAATTTGAGAGAAAAGGAAATAAAACTAAGGCTGGAAAGAAAGACCAAAGCACTGGTATTCAGTTGGGGATCAATGGCCTCTGACATGCATGTTGACGTGGCCCTCCTCCTTAAATCCTCAGACACCCAATACTGTGTGTCTCTGATAGAGGTCACCTGAGCTGATAGAATGTTTGATCATTCCAAAATATTACATGTAATTTAGGTAGATGAGCTTCATCCTCCTCCCCCCGCCCCCAGCTTAAAATAGCACAGAATCTCTCCCAGGACTCCATTATCACTTGCACTATTTTGTTTCTCTCATAATGGAGAGGGGTTTTCCAGGCAACTAGCATTTACCAGTCTCCTAAAGAGCTGCCGGCATAACTGACAAGATCCTACATAATGGAAATAAAGATAAGTAACCTGTGAAACTTGTTTTTGCAAGTCTCCACATGTGTATTATCATTCGATTTTTCCCCACCTGTGGTGCTGGGTATGGAACCCAAGACCACACGCGTGCTAGACAAGCAGTCTACACTGAGCTATATCCCCAGCCCTAATGTGTTGTTGTTCTTGTTGCTGTTGTTTTAATGTTTTCTCTATTCCATTATTCTGTCTTTTCTTTACTTTACCTTTTATCACTTTTCAATTTAGTAAACCACCTAATGACACCTTTATCTGATAACACTCAAGAAAGAGGTGGTCAGCTCCAGGCCCAGAGAGGAAGAAGAAAGAGAATTGAGAACCTGAGGGCATTAAAACAGTCCTTGAGATTTCAAGATTTTTTTTCTTCTTAATATATTTTATCTTTTGTTTGGTCATTTTTCTTTTTCCTTTTCTGAAAATCACATTTTTCTATAATCTAGAGTACTTCTCACTGATTGCTTTTTAGTAACTCTCACATATATCTTTATATGTGGAAGATAAAACACATCTTTGAGGCTCTGCTTTACGACCTATTTTCATTTCTGTTGTTTTCATCTAACCAACAACTAACATTAAAAAATACATATATACCAGATTAGTATTCCCAGACACATCATAACCTGATTTTCCCCTCCTCTCTTTTCACAGGAATAAATGAAGAAGAGGAGAAGAAAAGAGAAAAAAGCAAAGAGAAAACCAAGTTGAAAAAAAAAAGAAAAAGGTATTTTGTTTTGTTTTTGTGGTACTGGGGATTGAACTCAGCAATGCTCTACCTTTGAGCTATACCCCCAACCCTATTTTATTTTTTATTTTGAAACAAGGCCTTGCTAAGTTGCTGAGGGTCTCATTAAATTGCTGAGTCTGGCCTCAGACCTATGATCCTCCTGTATGAGCTTCCTAAATACTGGGATTACAGGTGTGTGCCACCACACCCAGCTTGAAAAAGGTATTTTTTAATAGTACATTAAAATAAAAGTAAGTCTTTGAGTCAAGGAAGGATTATAAATTTTTATTTTTCATGTGTAGTTCAGTAGATTTAATATTAATGTTTTCTTAATAAGAATTAGATGTTCAGTTGTTTCAGTAAAATAACATAGCCTTTCATATTAAGAATCAAAAATAAAAGTCAATATTCAGCCACCTTAAATTTTCTTTTTGGAACAAATCAAGTTATAAATAAATAGCAATGCCCCTTTCCTTTTTTGTATTTTATTGTATTTCAGATTTTAAGATTCAGAACAGAAGCTAAGCTTTTAATTGTACACATGCCTAAACGCTTCACATATATTTTTTCCTCATATAGTATTTTCATTCCCACAATATCATTACCCTCACTAAGAAATTAATTTATTAGTAGAATTTGATAGTTCTTAAGCTAAAATTTCCTTCAAGTCTTTCAGAACCTTCATTAGCCACCAATTAAAGAAAGTGATAAAAAGTAGTAAGGCTACTTCTTACCTGTTAGAGAATAAAGTTTCATTCATCCTAGAAAAAATATAAACATATGGACATTTTTTAAAGCACTTGACCATAGTTAGGTCTGGTTGGAAACTAGTTCTCTCACAGAGTTGGTTCTGTACATCAAATATTGTCATTTTGTACTTTTGTTTGTTTATTTGTTTGTTTTGTGGTACTGGGGATTGACCCAGAGGCATTCTACCTCCAAGCTATACCCCTAGTCCTATTTTTTATTCTTTATTTTGAAACAGGGTCTCACTAAGTTATGGAGGACCTCACTAAGTAGCTGAGGCTAGCTGCAAACTTGTATCCTCTGGTCTCAGCCTCCCAAATACTGGGATTACAAGCATGTGCCACCATGCCCAGCTTTGTAGTTTTTATAGAGCATATAATTACATACATGTTAACACCTCACAAATTGTATAATTGAAAAAGTTAGCTCACTTTCAGGTGTTGGGAGTTAAATAATCTTTTAACATAAAAATTGCTAGGAACAGAGTTTAAGATTTCTGACCAGTGAATTATTAATTTGTGCTAGCAGAGCAAAGTAGATTGCTTACATGAAACATGAGATTGTTGTCTTCCAAGTTCTGATATATTTGTTTTATAGTAACAGATTATGTATTTAGGCCTATGTTTCTCCAGCCTCACAGATCTTAGAGCCTGAAATTAGATTTTCTGTGCATTTGGAGATAGTGCTACTGAATAGTATGCTATGCCAAGCCTAAAATTATGCCTTAAAAAGGAGAATCCAAGCCGGGCGTGGTGGCGCACACTTGTAATCCCAGCATTTGGGAGGCTGAGACCGGAGGATCCGGGTTCTCAGCCAGCCTCAGCTACCTAGTGAGGCACTCCGCAACTTAGTGAGACTCGGTTTCAAAATAAAGAATAAAAAATAGGGCTGGGGGTGTAGCTCGGAGGTAGAATGCCCCTGAGTTCAACCCCCAGTACCACAAAAAAAAAAAAAAAAATGAGAATCCAATACCAAAAACTGGAAGAAAAGTATAGGCAGAGAAGGAACTCTAATCAGAATCCAGAGGCCAAACCAAGCAGGGTCTTTAAAACAAGAGAGAACCTACAGAATGGGAGATCTTTGCCAGCTATTCCTCTAATAGAAAACTATTATCTAGATGTACAAAGTACTTAAAAGACTTTAACACTTAAAAACAATCAATCGGAAATGGGCAATTGAACTAAATAGACACTTCACAGAAGAAATACAAATGGCCAATAAATACATAGAAAAATGTTCAGCATCATTGGCCATCAAGGAAATGCAAATCAAAACTACACTGAGATTCCATCTAACCCCAATCAGAATGGCAATCATCAAGAAGTCAGTCAACAATAAATGCTGGCCAGGATGTGGGGAAATAGGAACTCTTCTACACTGTTGGTGGAATTGCAAATTAATATATCCATTATGGAGATTCCTTAGAAAACTGGGAATGATCTGGCTATACCGCTTCTGTATCTTTCCAAAAGGACTGAAATCATTATAGTAATACATACATATCCATGTTTATAGCAGCACAATTCATAATAGCCAAATTATGGAACCAACCTAGGTGTCCATCAACAGATGAATGGATTAAAAATTATGGGATATATACACAATGGAATTCTACTCAACAGTAAAGACAACAAAATTATGTCATTTTTAGGAAAATGGATGCACCTAGAGAACATTGTTAAGTGAGATTAGCCAGTCACAGAAAGTGAAAGGTTATATGTTTTATCTCATATGCGGAAACTAGGGAGTAATTGAGATGTAAGTGGGACTTAAGCTAATGGAGGAGAAACTTCAATGAAGCGAGGGATGTAGTCTAGGGGAAGATGGGGCTGGAGAGAATTAATGAAGGAAACACTTCCACTGACACGATGTACGTATGTGAGAATATCAGTGCTAATCTCAATATTCTATATTGGGAAGGGGAGGCTAGAGACTAGAGACAGAATTGAAGGAAAGCTCACCAAGTGCTGTGTACATGTATATCACTATTACTGTGAACCACATTATGTTGTGAGACTATAATGCACCAATACAAATATGAAAAATTTAAAAAGGAAAAAAAAGCAGTCAAGATTCGACAATAGCCAAGCTGAAGGGGGAGCCAGAGAATACAAAAGAAAATTAGCTTAGCAAATGTGGTCAGAAGTCTACGTACAAGACAGGCAAAGAAAAGGCTATACTACTACACAAATGAGGGGAAACTTGGAGTCAAGGAAATAACTCTGAAGACACCAAGATAGCTTGAAACCTGTAGTTTCATGCATTTACTTTTGCAACTTCCTTATATCTATCTAGTGCTTTCTCAATTTCAGTTTCAATCACTAATAATTAGGTCACTGAACTTTTAAAATGCTAGTTTTGTTTTAAATTAATTCATGGTGGCTGCTGAACATGGTGATACATACCTATAATCTCCATGCTTGGGAAGCTGAGACAGGAGAATCATAAGTTCAAGGCCAACTTCAGCAACTTAGCAAGACCTTGTTTCAAAAAATAAATAAAAAGGACCAGGGGTATAGGGGTATAGCTCAGAGCAGAATGCCCCAGAGTTCAATCCCTAGTACCCAAAATAATAATAATAATAATTAAATTAGTTTCTGTCTTGTCACATATATTTTGGGTTTGAGTATAGGTAGACTGTTATTCATCCCTTTATATAAATCTTTAAAGATGGCTTGTTGTTCCTTTTTCTGTTTTTTAATATTAGGGAAGGTTTCAACATTAAGGAGGTAATTCTATGGGTTTTTTTCCTCAATTTCTTGTTTGAGTGATATTAGAAAAATTAGGTATGGTGAAAAATCATCCTTATTCATGCATATACAGTATAAAAGTATATGTAAAAGTATCTTTTGTGTAACTAATGAAAATTATTTTGTAATGCAAGTGTTCACCTACATCTAGAGGGATCAAGTATATTAACTTGAAAAATCAAGAATTTTAAAAATGCTTTTATTTTTAAGTTTTCAGCTTTTATTCATTCATACTGAGGTACAATTCTTTATATTTATGTTTAATTGCATCCTTTCCTGCTCTTTGAAGCGAATATGCTAACAAGTCATTATATACACAATTCACTTGTGTATATAATGAGGTTTGATGAATACCACTTTGTTTGCCTTATAAGATTTTGAAGAGTAGCACAGCATTTAAAACTCATTACTAGAGTTGAGCAGAATAGAGATATTAATTTTGTCAGTTTCTGTGACCAAACTGTAAAGATTTTGGATTCAGCATTTTAAGAGAATAGAAAGCACATTTTGAGTTTCTTTATTTTTATACTCCCTTCTCTACTCCAAGAAGAATTTTAAGGCA
>PVLC010012055.1:12657-45496 GCA_004027655.1 Graphiurus murinus | reverse complement strand
CTCAGGGGCATTCTACCTCCGAGCTGTACCCCCAGCCCTATTTTTTATTCTTTATTTTGAAACCGAGTCTCACTAAGTTGCGGAGTGCCTCACTAGGTAGCTGAGGCTGGCCGTGAACCCGGATCCTCCAGTCTCAGCCTCCCGAATCCTGGGATTACAAGCGTGGGCCACCACGCCCGGCCCATTTGTTTACTTTTAATATACTTTCCTTGGCACATTGTAACCATGCATCATATTGAGGTTTAGTGTAATAGAAACACACATGCAGGTATCACCCAGTATATTTTCCTCTGGGTCCTGCCCTGCTCCCTCCTTCTCCCTGCTCCCAATATTGAAACTGGTATCGATAGCTTCATGAATGTACATAGGATCGTTTGAACTGTTTCCTTCATCAAATCACCCCTTTCCTCTCCCTACTTCCCTACCCAAATCTCCTTCTACGCTTCTACTGGTATCTCCCCTCATTTATCTGAAGTCTCTTTTGTTTTCCAGTTTCTCTATAGCTTCCACATATGAGAGAAAACCTATGACTCTTTACTTTCTGGGTCTCTTCATTTTTATTTTCAATCTCTTTTAATCTGTTTCAGTTTTCCTAGTATCTATTGTATATCTCGAAGTGCACTGATCTTTCTGTTGGCAATATCTGACCATTGTGAACTCCACTCTCTGTTTTTTAAACGTTAGACATTGGTTTTAACTTCAGAAGTTCAGTCTGGTTCTTTTTTTCATTATTTTCCATGTCTCAACATGTTCAATCTTTCACACATCTTTTAAAACATAGGAAGCACAATTATAGTAACTCTTACCGTTTTTGTCTACTAACTTTATTAACTGTATAATTTTCACATATATTTCAACTGATTTACTTTCCTCCTCATAATGGCTCTTAGTTTCTTTCTTCTTGCATGCTTGGTAATCTGTGATTGGATGTAGGGGATTCTGCTCTTCTTTGTTGAGTGTTGAATATCTTGGGTTCCTACTCATATTCCTGAGCTTTGTTCTTGGGGTATTTAAGTTACTTGGAAGCATTTTATTATTTCAAAGTTTTTATTTTAAAGTGTTTTTAGGTTATAGCAATGCATAGCTTATTGCTGATATTTCTCACTAATGAGTGATCTCCCCAAAGTCCCATGAACTATGGGTGAACCTAAATAATGAGCAAAGAGTGAATCTTGGAAAAAATTGAATTTATTGGGGAATGAGCATGGCATTTGCTAAATCAGGGATGTATACCCTATGACAAGTCCCAGAAGCATATAAAGAAATTGAGGTAAGGGGAAGCTTTTAAAAGTAAAAAAGAAGAGGGACTCCAGATGAAGAAGGAGAAACCTTAGGTGAGCAAAGAATTTGACTTAATGGAAGGTGATGAGGGGAGGGGGAACACCCTAATGCACATGATGTACTTTCATGAAAATACCAAAGTCAATCATTAATCAAAGTCAATCACTAAACTGAACTTGAGAATGAGGGAGGGCGAGGGAGTAGGGTGGGGATTGGGGAAGGGGTTAAATGAGAAATGTGTGAATGTATGCCTTTATCAGCTTGTACCTAACAAAGATGTATGATTAAAATGTACCAATTAATAAAAAAGAACAAAACAAATGTGTACATGTATGCTTTTACCAGCTTGTACCTAACAAAGATGTATGACTACAATGCACCAATTAAAAAAAATAAAAAAGAAGAGACATCATACAAGTTGATTTGAAACTGTGTTCACTGGTCTCAGAAACTCATTGCAGAAGTTGATAGTAGCCCATTGTTGGAGATAGCCATTTCTAGGCAAGCATCTTATCTGAACGTCTGATGTCTTGAAGAATTTCTAATGCCTTGTTATAGAAATATGTGCAGACATGCAGAATGAGCAAAGCCTTTAAGGTAAATGAGGAACAACATGCATGGAGGACCTTGCCTATTTCTTCAGGACTGTATAAAGTCCTTGTGATGGTCCTTATCGCAGACACACAAGCATGAGCCACCCTCCTCCACTATTTTTTGGCTCTATTTTGTTTGGGTCTGACAAGAATGGCTTATGAGATATTTCCATGATGGTTATGGAGACAAGAATTATTCTAAATATTTTTGTGAGCACTGAGAATTACTATTATTTTTTATATTTCTGAGTGTTTCTTTCCTGCACCGTGGGTAGCTGATCAGTAGTCAGGTGAAGTCTCAAAAATGATGCTCTCCAGATGTCTCTTTTTGGGCATCTCATTTCTTTGTGATACCCATCTCTGCAAATCCCACCGAATTTAGCCCTTCTGAACTTTCAGTTACACATTCTCAACTTGGGACATCTCCAGGTTCCACCTGAATTGCTCTTCTTTGTGCTATGGCCTTCAGGCAGTGAACTAGAGCAGCTCTTTTGTTTATTTCTCTACTTTTAGGGATCACTGTATATCACTGCTTGATGTCCAATATCTTGAAAACCCTTCTTTCTTATTAAGGCTTTGTTGCATCAGGAAAGTGTGTAAAACCAGCCATTGTTCCTTCATAACTGGGAATGAGAAGTCTTTGGGGGTAGTTTGATATTCTGTACTATGTTTTCTTCTTCCACCAAGAAAAGCCTGCGGTTGATTTTAGATGCAAGCAGTATATATGGGAGGTGATTCCAGAAGGAAGGAGAAAATAAGATATAGTAGAAGGAAACGCCAATAAAGAATTTTGTAGAGCTATTCCTCTCACTCTTCAAAATAAATGTACTTCACCAACTGTTTTAAAACTCATTTATGTTAATGAGAGCTTTTTCCTTAAATAAAATGTCCTTGTGGGTGTTTTTGTGCACAGAAAGATTAGTTCAAAGCTACTTTATTTTTTACATTAATATTCCATTTATTAAGTTTCAAATGCAAAGCTCTAAGATTCGGATTAATCATTAAGCTTTTATGTTCCGCTACATATCTTATTATTCTCCTGGTAAATCGAATACATTTTAATGATTACATTAAAGGCAGTTTTACAAAATAATTCAATGTATCTTGATATTTAAAAAATCATTTATAATTTTAATACATTTGATTCTCATTTTAATAAGTATCAATTTCCTCTCCTAAGATTAAACAAAATCTACATGTTCCAAAATCATTTTTTGGAAATCTAATAAATTAAATTTATGCTTTGTGTGACTTTGAATTTCTTTAAGTGTATAATTTTTGTTTGTAAACCTAGTACTATTTTAGACTCAAAATAATTACTCAATTAGATATTTCAAATTTAAATCACACACTAATCAATTACTGCACTGCTACATAACCCTTACCACAGAATTATCATTATGCAATATTAGCTTTGTCACTAATATTTCATTTTAAAACTTTAAGAGTAAATGGTTTATATGATTAACCACTAGGGAATCAGTCATAGCATTTTAAGAGAATTTTAGGTAGTTTTATCATTGTTGTTTTGCTTTTTGTTTTTGCTTAAATGCTTAGTTGGCTGAGGTTGCATGAAAAACAGATATTTGGAAAAGATATGAAACATTAAAAAAAGGCAAATTTTATTCATGATTCTACCCACCAAGTGAGCCCAGTGTATTTCATTGTTGCTCTGTGACAAATTTACTTATCCCACCTCTTCTGTGTTAAGCTTATACATTCCCCGGCATCTAATTTATTAAAATTCCCAATAAGATTTCTTCAACTATACACACACATTTTGCACATTTAATTCTGTTAATTTATACTATTATAATATTAAGTTATCCTTTCAGAAGTTATTTTGTTTCTATTGCCAAGTGAGAAAGCAAAGCAAAAAAGAGCAAAAGGAAGAGTGGGTAGCTCTAATGGTATGATTTTAATAATTAATTAAGGAACTTAAGTGGCCTTGTGTGGGGGATCCAGTCCTTCAGGCAGTGGGGTCAGAGGTCCTTCGATAGGTGTGGACTGAGACGAGGTCGCGAGAATATGCTCACACTTAATGCAGTGTAGAAGCGTATCTGTTTATTGCTTGTTAGTAGCTGTTTTTATACTATCATTTTAGCAGTGAGGCATATAGAACAGGAATTTTTACAGTCTAAAGGTTGAGTAGGCACATCTTTAACTAGAAAAGCCATTTCCCATGACATTTAATGGGGTTAAGAAAACAGTAAAGGTTACAAAATATAATACGTATATAAAGATTTTTTTAGTACAAAGCAGTGTTAAAGGTTAATGATGAATAGCCTAAACCCATTAGTTTAAATCTTTACCATTTGTTTAGCTCTTTTAAGCAGTGTTTTTATCCTTTTCTCAGGCAGCTAGAGAGTTAATGTATCCTGTGAAATTCCAGGGAGACAAGGTGGAAGTGGACAAAGACTATCTGTCTTAAAGCCTTCTTTACCCATAGATATAATGGAAGACCTAAATCTCTTTGGCTTGTTTATTTTGTTTCTATACCTGTGTGCTGAGAGGGAACATAAGGCTGTTTAGTAACTAAGCTTGCAAAGCCCGTTTCCTAATGTTTGTATGTGGTTAATGAATTTCTTATGGGTTGTCTTGAGACACTGCTTTTTCAGCTAATATTGAGAAATCACTATCTGTCCGGCCACCTTCTATTTCTAAGAAATTTTCCTTTATAATTAATGTGAAAGCAAAACCCAAAGCACCCAAAATTTCCAGAATATAACATAATGCAAAGTGGGATATGCCACACATTCCTTCTTTTGGAATCGTCTGCCTTGCAGGACTCCAGCAGACCGAGCCTTGCTCAAGATTCAGCTATTAAGGAGCTGTGGCAGCCTAGGTGCACAAATGAGGGTATCAGCAGAGCGATGGGCAGAAAGCAAGTGATAGAATGAAGAATTTGGAAGTATCACCAGAGTCAAAGCAGAGATGCAGTGGGGCAATGGGTGTCAAGGATTCAGAAGATAAAATTATTGAGAAATGAGAGGAAGAACTGAAAGTCATCAGAAATCAACAATGAAGATATGATACAACTAGAAGATAAAAGATAGCTCAGTGACATTAGGGAAAGGGAACAGCGAATGACCCAAGGGTGGGAGTAAGACTTTGGAGAAAAATACAGCTTTAGAGGACAGCATGCGAAACATTGTCATTAGGACAAAAGCCAAGCATTTGCATGAAGCAACGAGAACATTTAGAAAATAGATTAAAGATGCAGCTGTTCTGCAGACAATAGACCATCAATTCCAGAGGCATATGGATGGGCTCTAGGAGGTGGGCGGAAGTGGAAGAAGAGAGCAGAGCCCTGTGTATAGGTAACATATAGAGCACAGTACCGGACTTCAGAGAGCAAAGAGCAAAAGTGGCCCAATAGGCTGTAGGGATCTTGGAGCACTTGACATTGAGCAACATGGCTAGTTTCTGAGATAAATCCAGATGGACTCCATGTCGATAATAGTGGTGAGACTGAGATAATTTAGGAATAAGGAAGGATCAGATCCTGGTCACCGCTGACCTGTGATGACAAAGGTTGAAGGCAGTGCACTTTGTGTAATTCTTCACCCCAGTTAAGGGTATCTCTATCTTAGTGTAGTGTGTACTTTGTCTCTTGGTAAAGCTGAGCATTTCTATGGAATCTGGTCCTACACAATTGGGACTCTCTTCATGGCTGATGAGAGTAAAATCCACCTAAGGACCAGTGGCAGTGAAGTCTTAGTGCCTCTTCTTGGAGCCAGGTGATGGACTCATACTGATATTTTTATCTTTAATTCCCTTCCCCAGTGGTCTCCAATTAGGAAAGGTGCACATCTAATCACAGCACTGAAAAGATATTAAAACTTCTATTTGTATTTATGCATTATCTTTACATTTAAAATTTTAATTTTCCTAGTTCTATGCATAGTGTAATATAGATTTATAAGGTTTGCAAAGATCTTTCACATTTTTTCTTCCTCAGAAGAAACTACTTTTACCTTTTTTAGTTTGCTATTTGGTTATTTATCAATATTTTACAGAATAGAGAAAGGGGCTCTTAGAAATCTTTCTTTTCCTTAAACTTAGAAAAAAAAAATACTCCTAGCCGGAGGTAGTGGCACAAGCTTGTAAAACCAGTACTTGAGAGGCTGAGACAGAAGGATTGCAGGTTTGAGACCAGCCTCAGCAACTTAGCAAGACCCTCTTTCAAAATAAAAAATAAAATAAAATTGGGCTGGGAGTATAGCTCAGAGGTAGAATGCCCCTGAGTTCAGTCCTCAGCAACACACACACACACACACACACACACACACACACACACACACACACTACTCACTACTACTACTTTTAGTATCTTGTTATTTGCTCACTTCTATAAATTCCTGATACTGCAAATTTCTTAGCCTTTGTGGAACCTTGATGGATAAATCAGGATGGTTTTTATTGAATTTCCACACTACTAGCTTTGATTTAATTTCTCTTAGGTCTGCTAAGTCATGTACCTCCAGCCCTTATACCTTCAACTTCCAACATTTTATTGCTGTGGTCTCCTTTCCAATTATCTTTGCAGTTTAAGGATTTCTTAAATTTTATTTTTACTGTTATTTATTGGGGTTTGGGGAAAGGGCCAAAGTAAATGTGTATGTATAAATGTGTATGTTAATTATGAAAACTTTACCTGGAAACATTTTATGTGGATTATTTTTATTAATATTTATTGAATAGAATGACAACTTATACTCAAAAGCACATATATTTTACCCATAAGTTGCGCAGGTCAACTTTTGGAGATCAATACCCACAGTGGCCAGACAGTTCTTTCTAATTTAATAAATTAAATTGATGGAAAATAGACTCTCAGATTCAGCAGAGTTTTCAGGCTTCCTAAAAACAATGTGATCATGTGAAACTTCAATTCCTCTGTCTTTGAGAGTGGACATAATTTTTTTCTAAATAGAGGAGCTGTCCAAATTCAGTAGGTGAACAGGAAAAATTGAGGAACATTTGTCCACTTAAGTCATAGGAAAATTGAGCAATTCAAGATATCAACCACTCAGATGCTTCTTATGCAGTAAAAAATGTACAGTCTAGTGATGTGGCTTTAATAATGAGAAACGATTAAGTGAATTACTGGTTCTATGCCCATTCCCAGAGCCGGAAGCCTTGCACTGCTGTAAGGATTTCACAGATCTGCAATCTAGCTTCACTGTAATGATTTCTGTGACAAGGTGCTACCAATACAGTCTCCTGGAAACTGTATACCTGGAAAGAATTCACAAATACATTTAAACCCAGACATAGGAATCAGATAACTTTTTATTTTTATTTTTTGTAATAATTAGTGCTTTGTATGTATACATCTTTGTTAGGTACAAATTGATAGAGAAAAATGTGCACACATTTCTCATCTGACCCCTTCCCCAATTCCCACCCCGCTCCCTCGCCCTCCCTCCCTCTCAAGTTCAGTTCAGTGAGTGACCTTGATATAATTGTGTAAGTACATCATGTGCCTTAGGATGCCCTCCCCCCTCCCCGTCCATCCCCTTCAGTTAAATCAACTTCTTTGTTTATCGAGGGTCTCTACTTTTTCATCTGGGGACCCTCTTGTGCCCCATCTTCTCCCTAACATCCGCATATTAGGGAGAACATATGCTTCTTTACTCTTTGTGACTGGCTAATCTCACTTAACATAATGTTTTCCAGTTGCATCCATTTCCCTGCAAAGAACATGATTTTGTTCTTCTTTATGGCTGAGTAAAATTCCTTTGAGTACATATCCCATAGTTTTGTAATCCATCCTTCTGTCGATGGACATCTTGGCTGCTTCCATAGTTTGGCTATTGTGAATTGTGCAGCTATAAACATAGATACACATGCATCGGTCTGATAGTTTGGTTTCCATTCTTTTGGGTAGATACCCAGAAGTGGTATTGCTGGGTCATAAGGTATGTTTATTCCCATTCATCTGAGGATCCTCCATACTGTTTTCCAAAGTGGTTGCACAAGTTTGCAATCCCACCAACAATGTATTAGGGTTCCCACTTCTCCACACCCTCGCCAGCAGTTGTTGTTGTTCGTGTTTTTTATGATTGCCATTCTGATTGGGGTTAGGTGAAATCTCAAGGTAGTTTTGATTTTCATCTCTCTGATTGCCAATGATGTGGAACATTTCCTCATACATTTATTGGCCGTTTGTATTTCTTCTTTTGTGAAGTGTCTAAATCTTTTGCACATTTTTTAATTGGGTTATTTGTTTTCTTGGCTGTGATTTTCTTGAGTTCTTTGTATATCCTAGATATTAGACCTCTATCTGAAGAGTAACTGGCAAAAATTTCCCACTCTGTAGGCTTTCTGTTGAGGTTCTTGATAGTTCCCTTGCTGCACAGAAGCTCTTCGGTTTAATGCAATCCCATGTATTGATCTTCCTTTGAGTTGCTTGTGCTTTGGAGGTCTTGTTGAGAAAGTTTTTACCTGTGCCTATGTATTGAAGTGTTGGGCCTATGCCCTCTTCAAGTAGCTGTAAGGTCTCTGGCCGAACTTCCAGGTCTTTGATCCACCTTGAGTTGACTCTTGTGCAGGGTGAGAAAATGGGGTTTATTTCTGTTTTCCTGCATATGGTTAACCAGTTTTGCCAACACCATTTGTTAAAGAGGCTATCTTTTTTCCAGTGTATATTTTTGGCTCCTTTGTAAAAAATCAGTTGACTGTAAGCCTCTGGGTCTGTTTCTGAGTCTTCTATTCTGCTCCATTGGTCTATGTGTCTGTAAATATCATCAAAATGGCCATCCTCCCAAAACTGATCTACAAATTCAATTTAATACCCATGAAATTACCAAGGATGCTCCTCACAGACATAGAAAAATCAGTCCTTAAATTCATTTGGAACAACAAAAAGCCCAGGATAGCCAAAGTAGTTCTTAGCAATAAAAACCATGCAGGAGGTATCACAATACCTGACTTCAAACTCTACTACAAAGTCACAGTAATAAAAACAGCATGGTATTGGCACAAAAACAGATAACTTTTTATTTTTCAGATCTCTTTGGTTAAACTTAAGTTGAATACTTGGGACCCCTATTGGCTCCAACTTTACATAGGGCTTTAAAGTTTGGTTTCTTATTAATTATTGACAACATACTTTACTTCTGTTCAGGGAAAGCTGATTTTTCTTCCTTTCAGGAAAGAGATGGAAAGCTTTATTTGGGCCTAAACCTTCATTCCATTGCAAATGAAGAGTTTTAATTTAAAATTACTCCTTTGGGCTCCGTAATAAAATAAAGCAAGATCAAATAAATATTGATGTTGGTCATTTCCTGTGCCTCCTCATCCCATACTATACTAAAATGTAGTGGCATCTGAAACATCCTCTTTCTGGAACCACCAATCACTACTTAATTACATTTCAACAGAGAACCAGCCTTTAGCTAGCGAAGGCATAAAATGAATCAACCAAGTCCTGCCAGAGATGTTTCACTGTGAACCTCATGAAGGGCCCTGGCAGTGTATTAAAATGTAAAGTATTTTAACTGCAGTTTAATTAGGACTGCTGTTTCTTTCATTCTGCCTTCTTCTCTGTCACGTTACCCTCAGGTAGGGTGGTTCATGCATCTTGGGACTCAGCTCAGGGGAACTAAAGGAGGGGATTGTGTTGACTTATGTTCAGGTGATATAATTGAGCAGCTCATGGTCCTGTTTATGTACAGTTTAGTATTCACATAGTTTCATATATCATTTCCTTTAGCACACAGATATATAGGAATCATAAAGGAGAAACACATTTTGAAATGTATAGAGAAAGAAGTGAGTCCTTGGAAAATGTGTCTAATCAGCAGATGAGTAAATTGTTGAGTGCAAGGTTGAGATCTCATTGAACTAGTTGAAACAGAAATCCTCTCTTCAAAATTGAACTAAACAACACAGAAAATACAAACATAAACACCAACATTTATTTTGCATAGAAATTACATGAAAGATGTTTTATGGAAATTGTGTTTTTAGGGCATAGACGTGTGGCAGCATTACAAATAGCAAAGATGTCCAAGCACGGAGGCATGTGATCCATGCTTCTCATTAAGTCAGATTCTAGTTTATCTGATTCAGGTTGTCTTGCTGAAGTCTGCTACTTCAGCATGAGATTGCCACCAATATGGCAAAATAGCTTAAAGAAACCAAATATTTCATCATTAATTTAATATGCAGTGTAAAGTGACTTTACCACAGTTATGTCGCTTGACCTCAAATAGTGACAGTTTCATCTGAGAACACTGTTCAAAGATCATTCCAAAGGAAAAATTAAATCATGACTTTCACACAGGTATAAAAAAGATATGTGTTGAGGATTTGACTTTATTTAATGTATTAATTATGAAACTGAGAAGATGTTAGGTTCAAAGGGAAAACATTTTAAGAAAGCCTATTTATATTTAGGACTATGTATCCAATCTCTGAAATAAATGTGCAAATCCAGGTAAAACTAGTTTCATCCACATACTGGGTGAAAAATTGATTGAAACTCTACTTTGAAATTTGACAGTCAAGAATTATCATGTATTGCTTACAGTTATATACAATTTACAGCATTATAAAATACCACCAAAGAATCTGAATAAGATAACCCATGTCCATGTGATTTAGACCAAGAGCGGGCAAACTTTTTCTGTAAAGAGTTAGATGTTTGGTATTTTAGGATTTATGGGCCATACTGTTGCTGCCATAAATACTCAGTTTCAGCCACTGTAGAGCTAAGTGTGCCACAAATAATAAGTACAAGATGATTGTGGCCGCGTTCAGATGGAATTTTATTTACAAAAACAGGTGGCAGGCTGGACTTGGCCAGAGGTGATGGTTTGACAACTCCTGATAGACAGTGAACCTAGGTCATTTCCTCTCCTACCATTTTAATCCAATCTCAAGGCTGGAGAAATCTTGATTGCCAATATGGTTCAAAGTTAGATTGTAGGGTCAGGAAAGGGCTGGTTTAATTGCAATTGGTGCTTACCCTGAAATCTCATCATATGTCGGCTTTGTGCATTGAGAAAAAGGATTAAGTATAATTCCCACCCAAACATGTCCAATTCCAGATGGACCCTTGATTTTATATTTTTCCCTTGGTTCTGCATTATCACCAAAGTTCATCTGTGTCTCAGCTCTTATAATTAAAAAAAGAAGGGGACCAAAAAAATGTTTGGATTGCATGCTGGCCTTGTGTCTGTTCATTCATCCATTGTTTTCTTTGATGCAACACAAATGAATTATCATAGTTTTCATGAATCAGAAATATGAGCACGGGGTACCTGCATCCTAGTTAAGGTTTCACAGAGCAAAAATTAAAGTGCTGACTGGGATACATTCCTGTCTGGATTCTGGAGACATTTTAAAGCTCAGGTGATTTGGGAAGGGAAGGAGGGGAGAGAGGGATAACACTTCCACTGACATGCACATATGTGAGAATACCAACACCAATCTCAATATCCTGTATGAGGAGTAGGGGAGTGGAGAGGGAGGTGAGGGAAAGCCCACCAAGTGCTGTGTCCCACCATCTCTATGAAGTACCCTATGATGTGAGACTAGAATGCACCAATAAAAGTATAAAAATAGTTGGACATAAAAGAATAAAAGGGTAAAAAATAAAGCTCAGGTGGTCTTGGCAGAGTTCATTCCTTGTGGTCCTAGGGCCGAGTTCCCCAACTCTTTGCTTTTAGCCAGGGGTCACTCTCAGATATTAGAAGTCGCCTCCAGTTCCTCTTTCACGGACTATTCAAATCTTCAAAACTCCATGAAGCATCCAGGTCCTGATGGAAGCTCACCTGATTGGGGTAGGCCCACCCAATCTCCTTTTCTTAAAAATTATTTTCTTTTTCTAGACCTTGTTCTAGTAACTATGTATTTAATGATGGATACATATAGAAATAGTTTTTAAAATATGGTTAATTCTTTTTTTTTTTTTTGTATAGGGGCAGTCTACTTCCAAACTACACCTCCAGACCATTTTATTTTATTTTGAAATAGGGTCTTGTTAAGTTGCTGAGACTGGTCTGCAATCTGAAATCCTCCTGTTTGAGTTTCCCAAACACATATTTAGGGTTCAGCTAAAAAACATCTAATTCTCATGTTTTAGTTTCTTTGTTGGACAGAAAGAAATAAATATTATCTTTAAGAAGATTGATAATCTCTGTAAAAGAATAAATGAGCATGATATTGTAGTGCACACAAAGTGGGTGTTTACTCCTTATATTACATTCCGTGTAAGGAATAAATGGACTTGATATCATATATAATGCATACAAAGTGGGCATTTAATCCTTATAGCACATTTCCTCTAAGGCGAGCTGACGAAAATCAGGTGAAATACTCAACACGGATGGTGCTTGTACTCACAGTACCTGGGAGGCTGAGAACAGAGGATAACAGGTTTGAGGACAGCTTCAGCCACTTAGTAAGACTCTCAGCAATTTAGAGAGACCCTGCTTCAAAACAAAAATATAGCTAGGCATGGTGGCGCATGCTTGTAATCCCAGTACTTGGGGACACTGAGACTGGAGGATCCGGGTTCTTGGCCAGCTTCAGCTATTTAGCGAGGCCCTCAGCAACTTAGTGAGACCCTGTTTCAAAACAAAGAATAAAAATAGGGCTGGGAGTGCAGCTCAAAGATAGAATGCCCCTGGGTTCAAGTACCAAAAAAGAAAAGAAAGGAAAAAGATAAACCAGTGCTCTGAGCTATTGTATCATAATTATGTAAATGCTCATCAAAGTACCACATTTATGAACAAATTCTCTTCATATGCATTCATATGCATAACTACACCCAAAAGTTTTATGTAGTCATCATACTTCTTGGTATGATGAACAAAATTTTTGTGTATGGTGTATGTGTGTTTGTGTGAAAATACTTAGCAGAAATATGTCAGAAACAGAAGTACTTAGGTATAGGTCCTTTTGCCCTTTTAAGTTAGGAATAGCAGAAACATATAATAAATAACTACATAAAATCCCTCATGTCCTACAGGATCATTACGTTAAAATCAAAAGGGATAATACTAAAAGCAATGTCAAAGATAGACAGGTATATGTAGCTTTGTTAACTAGTCTACTAATTTATTAGATTTACTAAGACAAATAGACCACAGTCAGGCAGAGTATCACATGCCTATTATCCTAGATATTCATGAGTCTGAGACAGGAGGATTGCATATTCAAGGCCGGTCTTGGTAAGGAAACACGATCCTGTTTCAGTCTCAAAATAAAGAAAAAATAGAAAGGGCTGGGGGTGGAGCTCAGTGGGAGAGTGCTCCTGGATTCAATCCCTAGTACTGGGGAAGGGGGAGAGACTACTACTTTACTACTACTGATAATAAAAAATACTAGTAAAAATCAATGAGATTAACCTAATGAATAAATAAATGTTTCAAAAAATTTTAGACATCATCATCAACAAGACCAGTAAGTATAGAAGTAGTTTGATGGAAAGATTGAGATGGCTGAATTGTATAGAAACAGGCAGAATGTGCAAAGATCAGGGAGAGCAATGGCAGGACTTTTCAAGATAAAGCGCTTGGCCCCACTGAGTTCAAGCGAGGGGCATGGAGTGAGTGGGGATCACAGAGGACTGGCCGTTTCCATGGCTGGCTGCATTCTATGGTACCACATTCTGAGTTTAGCTGCCATTTCCTAGGGGGATCAGAGCATGCTTAGCTTGCTTTATTAGTTTTGTGTCTTTTGTCATCAAAGTACTTTAGGACATTCTCAGGACTATTTTCTATCTTTCTATTTTTTAAGCTTGGGCACCATTAAAGTTTCTTGCTGGATCTGGATTTCCTGGAATTTAGTTTATATGTATTGCCTGGTAAAACACACAGTGAGCTGTGTGTGTTCTTTTGTGAATCTATCCACAAGTTATTGCATTTACACTTTTGCCTTGATAAAATTAAAGTTATGATAATTTGATATATATACACACATATATATATATATTCATACTGAATGTGTGTGTGTGTGTGTGTGTGTGTGTGTGTGTGTGTGTTTATATTTTTCCCAGTAAGAGATTTGTAAATCTAATATCCATTCTAGATAGTAAAAATAGGTTAGGGCTCTATAAGTTGTTATGCAGAAATTTGGAATACAATAGCATCCTAAAGTAGCTTTAATAAGTAAATGTTAAATTTATGTTATATTTGAAGTAAAATTGTATTTTTAATTGCTTCCTTAGAAGAGAGGTTATTACTCATTAAGATTCATCAAATGCATTTTTATCGAAAGCTCCTAAACTGACAGGATAATGAATTTTATCTAATACAGTGATTGATGATTGATGGTAGGCATTGAATATCTTTCCCCAAAGTTATACTACAGAGACTCATCTTTAGACAATAATCAGTCTGAGCTGTAATATATTCATACTGAATAATTTGGGTTGCTCCACTGAGCACACCGGGGCATTGAACTGATTACAGGTAAATTACTTTGTGTCATTGAATGCCTTGAGTGCGTGGGTAGTTACCACAAATACTGGGTTCTATCTTGGAGTTAGGTAATTCTTAGTCTAACATTATATGAAGGATTTTTCATATTTTTATGAGAATTTTCCATAAAAATATAACCAGATATTAAAAATTTAAAGAGAACAAGACTATTAAAATTGCTACTGAGTTCTTTATTTACTATAACTCCAGTGTGTTGTGTGTAGTTCTGAGTGGTGGTGGGGATTGAACTCCTGGCCTAACATATGTTAAGCAAGTGCTCTACCACTGAGCCACATCTCCAGCCCTATAACTTGTTTTCAAGTAATAAGGTTTTTATAATCCTCTGCTATTATATCACCATTTAAACAAATTAACATCATGTATTTTGCCTTAGACTTTCCTGTTCTATATTTTCTCTAAACAAATGTTATGAATCATGTTACCTTAAAGTGAGCTGACTGTGCTAAGATAAACATAATTTTTCTTACTTGGTAGCAAAATACTTTGAACTCTTGGTTTTAAAAATTATTACCATATTTTCCAAGTCAGCTATGAAAAAAAAATTCTTAAAACTCTTTTGAATTGATTATAGAGCAAATAAGAACCACAAATTATAATAATCTTTAAAAATCAGAAGAGAGAATCATTTTTTGAATTAAAGAAAATGACAGTAAAAATTTATGTATGTTCTGCTAATTTTTCCTTCCCTTTTTAAAAATGTTGATATATATATTGCTTTTACCTTACCATAATGTATAACTACAATGTTCCAATAAAAGCATATAAATATATAAATAGATATATTCTACAAATATATGTATAGAGAATATATACTTAATAAAGTATGTATATATGTATATATATTTTTTTCTAGGGCTGGGGAGGTAGCTCAGTGACACTGAATATTCCTAGCAAGTGAATGGCTCTGGATTTGAATTTCAGCACCACAATCTATATGTTAATGTATTCTAAATTATTAAAATAAGAAAATGAAAACTTAAAAGTAATTATCTTTATTTTGTAATTAGTTGGTTCAGTTAAAACATTTTTCCTCTTAGTGATTATACAATTGTACTTTTGGAAAATATTTTTTCAAAAGTAATTTTCAAATGATAATTTTCTCTATTTCCACCTGCTGAATAGTGGCTAAAATTAAATGGACTGTGAGGAGCAAATGCTGGTGAAGATGTGGAAGAATTGAGACTCGCCTATTGATGACAAGAGTGTAGAATGATACAACTAGCTGCAAGAGTCAGGCAGTGTTTTAATAAATTTATTCCTATGCCATCACTATGACATAGAAATTTCACTCCTGTCTTCTTATCCAATAAAAATCAAAACTCTTGGCCCCTAAAGAGACATGTTATAAAATAGTTATATTATCTTTATCTTATAATAGGGCAAACTGTATGCAATACAAATTTTCATTCTCAGGTAAATGAATTAACAAAGTATACTCTTTGCATATCCAGATTACTACTCAGTAATGAAAAGCCATAATGTGCTGATGTGTATGACCAAATGCGTGAGGGCAAAAAGATAACCTTGAGAAAAAGACACAAACAATAAGAGCATGTACCACCTACATTCTTACTTTCATGGCCTCATAGCACAAAAAGCTAAATAACAATGATAGAAATGACAATCATACCTGCCCACAGGAAGCTAGGAGTAGATTGGGAAAGGAAACATTAGAGGGTAATGAAGTTGCTCTATATCCTAATTATGAGTGGCATATACATGTGTGGATGCCACTTACCAAAATTCAACACACTGTATACTTAAAGTTGGTACATATTATTTTTAAATTGAGTTCAGTAAGAATAGCAATGCCAGAAGGGTATAGGGGCAAACACCTGTAATCCTAGTAATTGAGAGTCTGAGACAGGAGGATTGCAGATTGGAGGCCAGTCTCAGCAACTTAATGAAACCTTGTTTCAAAAGAAAAAAAAATGGGTTGGGAGTATAGCTCAGGGGTAGAATGCATCTGGGTTCAATCCCCAGTACCAAAAGAAGGTGTCTACTGTTTATTTGAAGAGTTGGTGATATTAAACTTGAAAGAATTTCTGGTGTTATACAGAAAGATCCATCTTATATGAGAGGTGACAATGAAATTCTCTATCTAAACTGGGACACTTTTGAGAGAGAAAAAGGATACTATTAATAAGTTTTCTGGGTCAAAAGGACTAAATCAGGGCTTTTCTGGGCAAATCCAGAAGTATTATTACCCTAGTGATGTGTGTTTTCTACACACGGTAACCTAAAGGCCATGGGATAAGTGGCAGCAAGTCTACGGTAGAGATACCCCGCCACTCACAGTGCTGTCTCTGCTGTGGCCTTCGTCAGGTGTTTGTTCACTGGATCAAGTCAAGCTGCTGATCATTTGTATCTGTGCAAAGTTCAAAATCAGCTGGCAATTTCCAAAAACTATCAGCCACTACAATGGAACATCTGACTTCAGTATCCACAACTGATAAGGCGGAGTGAATCAGAAATGTGGAGTGAAACCTACAGGCCTTGTGGTTCTGGTATTGTGGTAACTGAACCAACTTCCTTCTATTCATTTCTCATGCACACCTTTTCATTTGATCCCAGAATCGTTAGATGGCTGTTTACTCTCAAAACGTTTCCAGAATACATATACAATTACTGTAGGTAAGTGTGCCAATTTACCTACAAGATGTGATTAATCTCTTAATATGAATCTATTAATCAATGACAAGTACATGCTACTTTCTCTTCAAGTCAGATTAACATAGAAATATTAACAGGGTGGAGTATGTATGAAAAATCATAAATCTAAGCAAATTTGCCTCAGGAGAGGTGCTACTCGAACTGAGTTTTTCAGGATAGATAGGCATTACATATGAAGAGAAAAAATAGAAGCGATATCTAGGGAAAGGACGTTTCAAAAACAGGAAACAAAAATACGCAAGAAGATGGGTGTTGCTGTCAGAGAGGAATATGCGAGAAGAAAATGATGAAAGGGGTGCTAAAGAAGTTTTCTCCATTCTAATTTCTCTGTTAATGCTATGAAAGTATGATAGGTCCCCTAGTGTAAAATGTCTCAATATGCAAATAATTAGGTTTATAGACAAGGAAAATGGGCAAGCTCAAAAATTCTCACTGCTTTTAAAGAATGCCCCAGCAAGCATAGCATGTATATTATTTAGCATAGTTTTACTATAATGCATGTAAATATTATGTAACTTTATTTAAATATTCTTGCATTTAATGAATCAAAAGATAGCCCATAGGTAGTAATCGGAGCTGGTGCTTCAATATATATGAATAGTATTTATTAATGTCCATGTATCAGTTAGTTATGGCTGGCTAACAAACCAGTCGAAAACACATTGGCTGAAAACAACAATCATTCCTTATTTCTCAGAAGCTTGTTGCCCATTTACACATCTAGTCAGCTCTTGGTGGGTAGATGTTGCTGCTAATCTCAGTTGTCTCCTCTCACATGTTTGAGATTAACTGGCTGTTAGTTCGTCTAGATTGTGCTGAGATTTCTCCATAGACGCTTATCACTTGGTAGGCTAAAGAAAAAACAAATATGGTGGGCCTTGAAAATTCAAAGCAGATGGGTGTGTTGAGTAACATTCCAAGGCACAGCAATATTGGGAGCAAAGGTCAGACCATGGAAAGTTAGAAGGTATAATGATGTGAATAGCCTGATTGAAACAAAAGGTTACTTATTAGTCAGCTCTTGCCAAGAGAAAACCACATGGAGAAATCCCCCAAACTCAGTGGTTTCCATGTATAAGCATATGTTGACTCTGGTCTGATGGATCCAGGCTCAGCTTGACTGTGCGAGGCTGATCCAAATTGCCATCAGCTGAGATGGGCTCTAGGCTGTGGGTGGGTTCAGATTCATTTGTTCTGGGGCCCTGGTTAAAGCAGTGTGTGTTAGTGGGGCAAACTGTAGCATCAAACACTACGGTTTATAATCAAAGGCATACCACACAATCATATGTAAAGTCTATGTTTGTATTATTTCTAGTTTTCCAATGGTCAAGTAAGAAAACGGTCAAACACAGTATCATTGAACAGGGACATTTACTCCCCTTCACTGTGGTTATTTAATAAAAAATCCAAATTTCAGAGGGAATATTTGTGAAGCAAAGTAGAAGTGAAGACCTAAGATAGAAATCAGATAAAAAATTAGCTCCCATTCCCAGTATTCTTGTATATATGTAATGTGATGTTGACACTCTTCCCATCAGGTGGTGAGGTCTATATTCCCTCTCCATTCAGGTCCAGTCTTAGTGACTGGTTGACGCAAAGTATACAATGAAATAACATGAAGTTATTTCCAAAGGTGCATGATAAAAGGCCATGTAATTGGTTGCTTCTCAGGAAAAAATCACACTGCAACTTTTAGTGGTCATGGAAGAACTCCACCTTCTCCAAGGATACCATGGCTGGGGGAAGTTCAAACATCTCATTTGGAAGGCCACTTGGGAAGTCTCTGATCCCACATAAAGGAGAGGGCTGCCTCGCTCACCCCCACACTGTAGTCTCCCTGTTAATCCCTGATTCCTTCTGACTGAAGCCTTGCAGAAGGCTCCCTTCCAGAAACACCCAGTTGACCATCTCCTAGATTCCTAATTCTCAGAAACCAGAAACATAATAAAATAAGGACTGCTCGAAGCCACTTAATTTTGGGATGATTTTCTATGCTGCAATATAAAACTGGAAATAGGTAGTATGGCATAAATACAAGGAAAGAAACTTGATCCAGATTTAAAAGCAATGATGAGCCACAAAGTTTTATTGGGCAGAGAAAGCAGGATAGATGTGTTTTAAGAAGCTCAGACAAATGTCGTGCTGCAGGATCACAAAGGGGCAGGAGTACCTGGAGGTAGGAAAATGATTTCAGAGTGTTCCGGGCACCAAGTGGACACTCATTGGAAAGAATGGAAGTCTGCTATTTACAGGAACATTTCTCTATTCTATTTTAAAATAGTAATGTTTTGGAAAAGCAATTGGGACAATTTTCGGGAATTTATTCATATTTTAAGGATCTTGGCCTCTTAAGGAAGACCCTGTTGAGTCATTTTATGAAACTGTATAGTTGCCTAGTAAATTTGTTTCATAAATGTAGGTTTTTATTAATAGGTTCAATGACTTTATCTATTAGTCACCTTGTTTATTATTTTCAATTTGCTATAGTGTGGAAGCATTTTAGATTTTATTATCATCACATTATATAAAATGAATGAGCTAACAATAAGTCTTTTCTTAAAAGATGTTTTAACGCAGCAAGTTTTAGTATACATTTCAGCAATTTGTATATTTCACGACAGTGTCCTTCAGTCCACCATCATTAGCACATCTAAGATATCCAAGGGGGAGACTTTCATACATATTTATGTTATGGCTGATGCTTCATAGAAATCTCAGTCTCAAGAATGTGATTTGGGGGCCCGTTTAGTCCATGTTATTTCTTTCATGAAGGATAACTTCCTTGTTACATTAGAAAAAGGAGAGGGGCTTGTCTCCATTGGCTCTTGTATGCCTGGAAGGTACTGTTCCCTTACTCCACGCACCTTTGCCCTTTGAACCTGCTGTACCGTGGTGAACCATCACTCTCTCCACTCCTGCTCCGCAACTGGACCTGCCTGAAAAATCCTCTTAAACTCAAGCCTTTCCCTACATCCAGGGCCATCTGAGAGGTTTCTCTGGTGTGCACCACGGTTCCCTCCATCGTCTGTTGTTTACATTCTCTACAGATCTACTGCAGAAGGTTGTAGAAAGTACCTGACTTTAGCAAATGCGGCTTAAAGAAAAATTTAACCAGGCAGGAACACATGTAAACTATGCACTAAATATTTGATTCCTAGTACCCCCAGACACTCTAGAAATTAAAGCGTTCTATGTTAGAGTGTCTGAGAATGTCCACCATGGTCTTGTCCATGGGCCTCTCTTTGGAGAGACATCATTTTATTCTCCACTAATAAAGCTTTACTCTCTTTTGAGGAGATCTCATTCATCATCTATCATGGATCCAGCCTCGGATCCAGCCCCCTTGCATATGTTTTCCAAAGTCAAGAGTAATTATTTACTCAAGAGTAAGAAAGGGGACCCCAGCAGGATGGTGTGAGGTGACATTCTGCAGGCCAAGAATTGCAGGTGGTTTAGAGGAGGGAACTCTCTGGGTCTCATCTCCTTCGATGTTCATTTATCAGTGTAAATTGAAGGCTCTTTATTCTTCAGATTATACAACCTTCTCTTTTTTCTTTATCCTCATTTATCAAAGTCAAATTCCAATTATTAGAAATTATATAATCTAGCTCTCCACCGAGAAAGACATTTCTAACTGCTTTTAAATTGGAGATACTACTTTATACATTTTTGCAAATATTTCTTGGTTTACTTAGTTTGATATTTCCCCCCAGCCCTTCCTATTGCATCAGTTTAGAGTTAGAAACAGATATGTTGGCTTGGTATAGTGACACACATTTTTAATTCCAGTACTTGGCAGGCTGAGACAGGAGGATTGCAGGTTTGAGGCCAGCATGCAGTTACTTTGCAAGACCCTGTTTCAAAATAAAATAAAGTTTGGGATGCATGTAGCTCAGTGGTGGAGCACCCCTGAATTCAATCCTCAGCAACAAGAAAAAGAAGTTAAATAAAGAAAAATATATCTGCTGACAAGTCAACTGACTTTTAAATACTTTTATTGGTGCATTAGATAGTCTCACATCATAATACAGTTCATAGAGATGGTGACATACATGCACACAGCACTTAGTGGACTTTCCCTCAGTTCCCTCCTCACTCTCCCCTTCCCTGTACAAGATATTCAGATTGGCATTGGTATTCTCATTCATTCTCTCTCTTCACATCCCTTCAAACCCTCCCCAAACTACCTTCCTTGCTCCACTGGAGATTTCCTCCATTACTAGAGTCCCTCTTATATCTCTAGCTTCTGCATATGAGAGAAAACATGTACCCTTCACTTTCTGTGACTGGCTAATCTCACTTAACATAATGTTCTCCAGGTTTATCTGCGAATAACATAATTTTGTTTTACTTTATTGCTGAGTAAAATTCCACTGTGTGTATAACCCATACGTTTGTAGTCCATGCATCTGTTGATAGATACCTAGATTGGTTCCATAATTTGGCTATTGTGAATTGTGCTGTTATAAACATGGATATGCATACATTACTATAATATTCTTATTTCAGATCCTTTGGAAAGATATCCAGGAGTGGTATAGCTAGATCATATGTTGAATCCATTCCCAATTTTCTGAGGAATCTCAACATTGATTTCCATAGTGGATTTCTAATTTGCAATCCTATCAACAGCATAGAAAAATTCCTATTTCCCCATATCCTTGTCAGCATTTTTTGTTTGTTAATTCGACATTTTGATGATTGCCATTCTAATTGGGGTTAGGTGGAATTTCATTGTAGTTTTAATCTTTTAATCTCCCTGTTTTGTAATGATGTTGAACATTTTTCCCTGTATTTTAATATAGCCATTCTCCTTAGTCACAGAAAAGACATAGCGATATATAGAAATTAGTTCAATTTAAATATCAAAGAATCATAGGCCTTTCTTATCTGGGAGAAAGGGAACTTTTTCCATGAAATAGAAGAAATCCATGGATAACTTCTAATGCTTTCATTCTGTCCAGATTTATATCATGTTTTGAGATTTATTCACCCGTTAAAAGTATGTTAAATGACTAGGGTTTTGCCCTGTGAAGATTGTCAGAAGTTCATTCCACACAGAAAAATACACTTGTTATAAACATGGAGGTGACTTTGTAATATTTGAGGAAGGAAACTAAGACCAATGTGGCTGGAGTACATTGTAGATTTTCAATATCTTCCAAAGACATAAAAAAAAAAAAACTGGGATTAAAAGAGTGTTTCAGATATTTCTCTCTTGACTAGCAACCATGTCTAAAAGCTGTCCCATATTAGGAAAAATTTGGGAAAAAAGAGGATAATTGTGAGGGAGAGAGATTTAGAGTAGTTCACACCTATTCAAAATGAAAGAATAAATGATTCAACTTTATTTCACCTGGGGCATTTGACCTGACTTTCTAACATGTTGCTGTGGTTCAGTTTGGAGTTGCTGATCTCGAATTGCATTTAGCTAATATGTTGTTTTCCTGTTTCTGGGGATGCAAAGCTGTAATATGCTTAATGGTTCAGATGGAACAGAAAAACAAGTTTATTAATAAAAGTCTTTGGAAAAACAAATAGTAAAGAGAGGGTGGCATGATTTTTAGTGTCAGCAGGCAAAGAATCCCCCTGGAGGGCATTGCTGTCTCCTGTCAATCAGGAAGATTCTCCCAGCTGTCAATCACTAGGATGCCTAGACCCTGCTAAATGTATGGAAATTCACTAAGGACAATGCTACTTACTTAGAGTTTTCTTCTTTTTCTTTTTCTTTTAGCACCATAAAACTCTGAAAAAATATTGTGGAAGTGATTGAGATATAACAACAGGTTCTGTGAAGACTAGAACAAAATTTTTTCCTTGTCTTCTGTTGGCCTACAGAATTCTTTCTAGTTTATTAATTGGTATTCATGTAGCTTTTACTTAAGAATATATGTACATATGTTTGTATATGTACATATATTTGTATATGTACATATATATGTGTATATATGTACATATGTTCTTAAGTAAAAACTACACACACACACATGTGTGTATATGTGTGCGTGTGTGTGTGTGTAGAATACTCTGAGACAAGATAATCCTTTTCCTTTTGAGGAACAGTGTGGAAAATTAAACAATTATTAGATTTTAAGGTTATTATTTTCAATGATTAAATCCTCACTTTCATATACACATGTGAGATTTGTTCACTGGAAATTTTTATCTTTCATACATTTCTAAATGGAAGATATATCAACTATAAAATGTTTTTGACTTTAAAATATTCATATTTGATTTTTAGTTTAACTTCTTTTTATTCATTTACAAGATAAAACTGGAAGGTTTTTCTTCTTTTGTAGGTTGGTACAGACATAGTTTATTCACTTTCTCAGTTCACAAATGAACTTTTAGATGTCTGTGTGTGTGTGTGTGTGTGTGTGTGTGTGTGTGTGTGTGTGTGTTACTGGGGATTGAACCCAAGGGTATTTTACCTCTGAGCTACCCCCCTTCGTCCCTATTTTATTTTTTAATTTGAAACAGGGTCTTGCTAAGTTACTATATGCTGCTGGCCTCGAACCTGGGATGCTCCTGTCTCAGCCTCCACAGTACTGGGTCACACATAGAATTTTAGAGAACAATAAGTAGGATGATCAAATACAGAGAAATGCATATAATGGTTGAAAAATTCTGATTGTCCTGTATAAAAAAAAATTTAGATGTTAACTGGAGTAGCTAAAAAACTAGTAGAACTGCCAAGTAGGAGAATGATGTTCAAGGTAAAATAGAAAATGATTTGTAAAATAGAAGATTTTTCCATCCATTTGTAAACAGGCTGTCCACTTTGCTCCAATCACAGTAATTTGGGACAAATGACTTCCTACAGAGTGGGGAGAAAGACTAGAAATTCCCTCATTTTCACTCAGCCATTAGTACACAGTTGAGTGTGACTCTTGTTCTATACCTTATCCCCACTAATTTTGAAGCCAATGTGCCACTTTGAAAGTAGAAGCTACTACCCCGTAGAACTCGAGATTCTGGAAGCATCAGAGCTGCCACTGCTTAATCTATGGCTATGCCAATATTGGATCCATCTATTTATATTTATGAAATTTTTAGATGTATTACATCTATAATTGGTGGACGTTTAACCATTATTTTACATATAGAGAAATTAGGTAATTTTTTAAAAAAATGATACAGACGTAGTATTTGGAAAAAATTAACTAGTAGGAAAAATACAGGTCTGGTTTAACACACAAATATCTTATTGAAAAATCAAGTTGTTTATTTTTCATCATTAATAAAACTTTCTAACTTATTTTTATTTAACTCAGCTTATCCTTTGCTTATGGGTGAGTTTAATCATTCCAGTTTTGTCTGTGAATATGGACTAAGAAGTAAACATTAGTTTTGACTATTGTCATAGAGAAAGCGAGTCCTTGTAACAGCAATTAGATTTCCTAACCTATTATCATTGTTCACCCCAATCCCCAAAACATAGCAACAACACTAGGCTAGAAGTAAATCCTCAATGACTGCTTTGTATTACTGTGTAATATGAAAAAATATCCACTTGTCTATCTATCTATCGTATATCTGTATTTCTGTGTCTCCTAATGCCCTGTTTTATTGAGGCAGAATTTTACTCTGATGTATATGAATGAAAACATTGTTATTGTTAACTCTTTTAAGAGTCATAGTCATATGCAGGGAAGTGTCTTTATTTTGAAGTGATTCATGCATTTTGTAAATATACTTTTATTGGTGCATTGTAACCACACATCATAATGAAGTTTAGAGTGATAAGGACATACATGCATGTAGGAAAACTTGTTCTAAAGAAGAGCAGACAAGTTAAAAAATGGAAAGGATCTGAGTAAAGTCTAGAAAGCTTTTCTAGGGTAAAGTCACATAAGTGTGGGAGCTGGTACTTAGCCTATATCTGGCTATTCTTTCTCTATTTGACTTTGGTGGCTAAAGTCCACCAGACAGGAAATCCAGAATGCAAAGTGGGGACTTGTGAACAAACTGGAACTAAATGGGCTGAACAGAGCAGTGAGCATGGACAATGGACACGTTCCCATGTGGATCTTTCATTGCTTTGGAGCGTCCAGCTTGAGTTAAAGGCTGCCCTTCAGGAGAAGCTGTCGCCTTCTTCTTGGTGCTCAGCACCTGCCTGGCCCACATTTTGGAGAAGGCAACTCAGTAGCTCTGGAAGGAGCTGAAAGATGTTTGTTTGAAATAAAAGGAAATTTTCTTGTTAATGTTGAATATTAAGAAGAACAAAAGGTGCACCTGGTTTGGTATTATGATGCGGCGATATTCTTTAGTTCAGACATGACAAAGGATTTGCTTGGTCTTTCATAATTTGTTAGAGTAGACGTCCTGCTATTGCTTTTACTTAAATGATAAACTCTGTCTAAAGCTATCTTTATAAATAGAATGGATGTGACTTGTTTCAGTTGGTTGATAAGTCTGCAGAGACTTTGGGAAAATTCCCAGCTTTATATTACAGTGGAATTATATTGTACTATGGAATTATATTGTACTATATTGTACTATATCTAAATTGACAGGTGGTGTCTTGCCCAGTCCTTCTGACCCCATGACATTCTACTAACTTCCTTCCTCTGAGACCTTGACTCTCAGAAGTATTTACTACTTTTCTTCCATTACAGTGATGACTCACAAAATACATCAAAACTAAAAGAGAATCCCCTGGCTTTGACCAATCATCTATTTATTGCTCTGAGTTGTTTAAGAAAGAGTGGCTGTTTGTACCTACTTGCAATAAAATAGTCTCTTTAATATTAAATGGGATAAAATACTAGCCATTTTTACAATTTAATACTTTTGTATTATTTAATGTCTGTGCTCTCATTGGAGTCTGCAGACTTTTATCTCACCTGCTTCCTTTTCACTACTCATTTGATTATTCCAAGAAGTGCTTTAAAAAAAAAAAAGAATAGGAACATTTTATACTAAAACAAAAGGTCTAATTGAAATCCATGTTTTATAGCTTATTAAAACTCTAAAAATGGAAACCAATATAGTTCCTGTAGCATTTGAAATTCCCTGAGTGGTCAATGCATAATGTTTGGGGAAGATTTTATAAAATTCTTAATAAATAAAATGGTTTCTGGAGAGTTCTTTTGAAAGATTTTAGAATTCCCTATGAAGATTTCTTAATGTTAGTGTTAATGTTCTCCACTGGCTAAGAAGTGGTAGTCATTGTTTGCTTTTCTATTTATATGCTTTATCTCTAGCTCTCAGACCTTATAATCTGATTGTATTTCCTTATATGAAAATTAAACATGGTTATGAAATCATCCAATGATCTAATTACTTTTAATTGGATGTTTTGTGAGCTGGTTCTGAGCTTCTTCTGGTAAGGCGTATACTTTTTTTCTCAGCACTCATTGATTTCATTAATAAGTGTGAAGGTAATAGGGAAGAATTCTAGGAAATAACACCTGAGCCTTTTATTTTATTTCATTTCATTTCATTTTTTGTGGTACTGGAGATAGACCCAGGAGCCAGGAGTATTCTACTTTTTTTTTTTTTTTTTTTTTTTTTTTTGCAGTACTGGGGATTGAACTCAGGGGAATTCTACCTCCAAGCTATACCCCCAACCATATTTTTTATTCTTTATTTTGAAACAGGGTCTCACTAAGTTGCAGAGTGCCTTACTAGGTAGTTGAGACTAGCCTCAAATCTGGATCCTCCAGTCTCGGCCTCCCGAATGCTGGGATTACAAGCTTGTGCCACCACACCCGGCTTGGTATTCTACTTCTGAGCTACACCTCTAGTCCTATTTTCTTCTGAAATAGGGTCTTGCTATGCTATCGTGCTGGCCTCAAACCTGTGATCTTCCTGTTTCATCCTCCTAAAAGCTGGCATTATAGTCATGCACCAGTGTGCCAGGCTACTTGACTCTGTTATTAACACTGCTAACATTGTATATGCACATTGAAATAAATGAAGATGTGCATACGTAAAAAATGAAAAAAAAATTGTAATGTGATACCCTGAATTAGATCTCAAAGCATCTAAAAATATCAGCAGAAAAATAGATAACATCTGTTTATGTTTAAAAATTAGTTAATAGTAATGTATTGGTGGTTTTTTTTTTTTTTTTAGTTTTGAAAAATTCTTGTGCAAATATTGATGCTAAAGATGGTGGGAATTGGGTGAGAAATATCCTGAAATTTTCTGTATTATCTTTGTAATCTTTTGGTACATCTAAAATTATTCTAAAATAAAAAGTTCATCTAAAAAATTGAAATATCTAAGATAATGCCTCACTACTCCCTACCCCTAACAATATAGGGTAATCTTTGAGGTCAATACACCCAGATTACTCAATTTTAAAAAAGCCTACAAGATTTTGTGTGAAAATAATTTAGGCGTTTTATTCTGTCAATTTTACTCCATTTTTATGCCTTAGCAAATAATGCTGCAAAGAATATTCTTGCAGATTTATTGACAGGAACCTTAAGTTTAAAAAATGAATGTTTAAAATGTCCAAAAAGCAAGAATATTAAAATTTTAAGTGGAAATTAGTTTTCAAATTGTTGCTGAAATTCATAATGTAATGCTTCTTTGCTCATATTCTTACTAACTGGATATTTCATTGTTTTAGAAAATAGGTGATATTTCAATTGAGAGGTGATGGAGTCTGTCGGTCAGCTTTACAGCAACTAAAACACCTGATAAACAACTTAAAGGAGGAAAGATTCATTCTGGCTCATGGTTTCAAAAGTTTCAGTACATGGCTGGCTGGTTCTATTGCTTTAGACCTGAGTTCTGGTAGAACAACCTGGAAGACAGGCATGACAGAGGAAAGCTGCTCACTTCGTGGAGTCTTGGAAGGAGAGAGAGAGAAAAGAGAGGGAGAAGATGGGGCTGGGGACAAGAATTACCCTTCCAGGACACAATGATCTACTTCCTCCAACCATGCCCCACCCTCTATAGTTTTTACCACCACCCAGTTGTCCCTTCAGTATCACTAGATTAATTTATTCACTGAAGAAGAAAGAGCCCTCGGGATCCAATAATTTCCCCCAATGCCCCATCACTGCATTGGGGACCAAGCCTCAACATATGAGCCCTTAGAGAATATTCCAGATCCAAATCACTGCTTGAAAGAATGAGTTTTAGCCATGCAAATGGGGACTGGGGGAAGAATGGCTAAGAGAAAATCATGAACAAATGCATGCAGAGTGGGGAAGTTGGATTTTTTTTAGAAAAGCTGGAATTTAGCATGGAGTTGTGGGTCAACATTATGAAGCTGGCAGATATCTCATCCTAAAATGTGAGAATGTTTCCTTTTTACTTTATATATTTTACTTTTTGGGGTACTGGGGATTGAACCCAAGGGCATTCTGCCTCTGAGGTACACCCCCAGACCTTTTAATTTTTTGTTTTGCAACAGAATCTTGCTATGTTGCTGAGATTATCCTTGCACCTGTGACCCTTCTTTCTCCCCCTCTCAAGTACGAAGATTATAGGCATGTGCCACTATGCTAGGCTGGAATCCTTCATAATAGGACTGAATCTGGAAGGGTTAGAAAGCCATTATAGTTTTTACAAAGAGAAGAAAATATTGATTTTTATTCCAGCAATATTTCTATAAATGCAGTGTAGGCACCTGGCTTAAATGGAGCTTAACATGGAAACAAGATGATCAGTTCAAAGGCATCTAATATGATATGACAAACATAAGTACTTAGGCAAAAAACGTGCCTGTGAAAGAGGTTTTAGAGACCAGAGCTACAGGACTTGGAGGCTAGCTAGATATGAAGGCTACAAGAAATGGAGAAGACTAGGGTAAATCTGTTTTACTTGGCCATCAATGGCAGAATTAGAGAGTGAAGGGGAAAAACATTGATGAATTTTACTTTAGACATGTTTCCATGAAATTCCTGTAGGACTCAAGATTAAAATTTTCATTGAATACAGAGAGGTACACTCTTTGTATCTTTTCAAGTGAAGTTCTAGCCTGGAGGTACAAATTTGAGAATTACTAATGCAGAGGTAGAAAAAGAGACTATGTCATTATTGACTTTATTTGCTGATTTTTTTTTTTTTTTTTTTTTTTTTTTTGAGGGGAGAGGCGCTCCTGTGCATTGTAGAATGGTTAGCTTCTAACCCCTGGAAGTCAATTGTGCTCCCAAAAGTGAGAAGCAAATTGTCTCTAAATAAGGTCAAATGTCCCTTCAGAATAAAATTTACCCAGTTGGGAATGTGATGTAAGAATGGAAAAAAAGCTGGTAATGGATCCCTGGGGAATTCCAGCATTAAAATGCACCAGTAAAGAAACATGGGAAAGTGCTAGATAGGTAGAAGTAAAATAAAAATAGAAAAGAGAAAGGATAGGGGTATACCATAGAAAAAAAGAGCATGAGATGTTTTAAGAAGAAGGAGCTAGACATCAATGTCAAATACTAATAAAACTTTAAGTGAGTTAAAGACTAAAATTATCAACAATATTTGGCTCTTTTGAGGTCATTGGTGACATTAATAAGAGCATTTTTTTTTATGTCAGCTTCAGTTGTCACATAGAGACAGTTGTTCTAAAAATCCAATAAACTGTTAGTTTCGGAGTGATGACTATCTCCCTGCTTTTCTTAGAGTTTTTACTGACAGTTCTTTTAATTAATTTCAATCTCCCTCTGCCTAGATTTTTCTTAGAAAAATGCTGAAACGTTTCTACATTCCTCACTCTTGATCCTGGTTTTTGGATTTAATCTTTAATATATTTTCTTGCTTTAAAGTGACAACTCTTTCAATCTTTACTCTTTTTAATATACTTCTATTGGTGTGTTATAATTAGACATCATAAAGAGGTTCAGAGTGATAGGAACATACATGCACGCAGCACTTGGTGTGTTTCTTTCTGGATCCACCCCACTCTTTCTCTCCTCCTCTCCTTCCCCACATGTTAGTAAGATTGGTGTTGATAATTTTGTATATGTCAATAACATTATTTGAACTGTTTCCTTCGTCAAGTCTCCTTCCCGCTCCCCCCATCACCACTCTCTTTCCCTATACTCCCTCCATCACTCCATTGGGCTCTCTCCTCCTTTATCTCTAGTCCTTTTTCTTTTCCATTTCTCTCTAACATCCATATATGAGAGAAAATTTACTACCTTTCACTTTCTGAATGGTTAATATCACTTAGCATGATATTCTCCAGTTTCACCCATTTTTCAGCAAATGACATAATTTTGTTGTTTTTTATGGCTGAGTAAAATCCCATTGTGTCTTCACCACAGTTTTGTAATCCATTCATCTGTTGATGGACACTTGGGCTGATTCCATAATTTGGCTATTATGAATTATGTTCCTAGGAATGTGAATATGCATGTATCACTATAATATTCTGACTTCAATTCCTTTGGAAAGATACTTCATTCTAAAGTACTCAGTGGCATATCTTGATCCTAACTGGAGTGGCAGACATCTTTTGCTGAAATTTTCTCTTCTCTCTTATTTTTGAATGAGATTTAGGTGACTAAACACTCTGCTTTCATAGTTATTGCTTTTTGGTGGTGTGCTGGAGCTGAGTCTCAGACTTAAAGGCTGATTGTTAGATTTTTAGAAACTTTTTAGCCAACTGTTAAACATCGTTCTTAAAAATTAAATCATGAAATTCTACACAAATCATTTAAGAGTAAAAGTGGTAAGTGTTCAGCACTTATTACTTTCTATTTTTACCATTATCTATGTTGTTCAGTTCTTATCTATTGTGTTTATATGGTAAAAAAATAAATACTATATAACATGTCACTTTTGTGTGTCTATTCTCAATGTTGCATTCAATGATGGAGGGTGGGGAGCTAGAAGTAAGCTATGATGAAATATTTCAATTTTCATTTTGAGCACTGTTAAATACTAAAAGTCAGAGACTGCTATTTTTTGATTGCCTAGACAGTATAGAGGGGTGGAGAAAATGATAACAATTGTGTCTGTCGATGTTAGACCAGGAATAGCACAAATATGGAGAGAATATTCTGATACACAAAGTATTATCTAACCAGAAAAGACATCATTCAGATCCTTGATAAATGAAGTTCCAACATATATGCATGCCATTTCAATGTCATCTTGTCATTAATAAGGTAACATTTATATCAGCCAACTTTGTGTTGGAATTAAATTTACTTGTTAACCGCAAAGCCATATTGGTTATAGAACAATTTGGCAAAAATAAATGAGAGTATTTTGTGTGACTCAATTGGCTACAAGAAATTTCAATAAAAGTAATTATATCTTATTATTTGCAAATTACATACTATAATCTTTCATATCAATTAAATTAATAAGACATTTACAGTTCCATTAGTAGGCATAGAATAGATCACCTCTTCTATGTAATAGCATAGATCACCAATCATCTTTTAGATACTAAATATGACAGGTCCATTCAAGGTTCCAATGGTTTGACTTCCTGGGTTGGTAGGCACTGTGGGACAAAATCATCTTGAACTTCAGGAGTATCTATGATGACTTTTTTTGCACCCATTTTTCATTTCTCTTTTTCTGTTTCCTTCATTGAATCACTTTTTTTTTTAGGCAAACTTTTCTCAACCGGTCTTTAGTGCTCATATGCAGTCCTAGTTGTAGTATGTTGTTATATTCTAAGGATATGTTGGTTCTTTCTTCAAAAGTGCTACTCATCTGCTATGGGTTGGATTGCATCCTACCAATTCATATGTTGAAGTCTTAACCCCTAGTACCTCAGAGTATGTCCTCATATAAAACTAGGGTTATTGCAGTAGACTGTAAACCAAAATGGCATCATTAAAAAAAAGAAGTTTGAACACACACACACACACACACACAATATATATATACACACACTGACATTTGAACTTGAAGACAGAGATCAGGGCGATGCCTCTTCAGACCAGGAAATACCAAAGATTCCCACAACCACTGAGAGCTATGTGAGAGATAGGATACAAGATTTCTCTCACAGCCAACAGAAGGAACCAATTCTGCTGATACTTGGATGGAATATGTTTAGACTCCAGAACTGTGAGGCAATGACGTTCTCTTGTTTATGCCACCCAACTTGTGGCCTTTTTTATGGAAACCAGCAAATTAATAATCACACGGTTATAAAAATGATCACTTTGATTTAATTAATATCTAATGCTATACATACAATATGTTTCTTGACTAGAAACTATGTCTATTTCATTCACAATTGTATTTCTTGTGCCTATGATAGCATGTGATATAGAATAAATACGAAAAATAAAAAAGGGTTAATTGAATAAAAGTCCTGTTCCTCAACAAAGAGTTTACCACTGCAATGATCAGGAGAATTTTACATATAATTCATCTATTAGATTTGCTGGTTGCAAATTCCAGGGGATACAGGAATACAGGACTTCTTCTGCCAATCCATTCTTTTTTTTTTTTTTTTTTTTTTTCGGTACTGGGGACTGAACTCAGGGGCGTTCTACCTCCGAGCTATACCCCCAGCCCTATTTTTTTTTTATTCTTTATTTTGAAATCGAGTCTCACTAAGTTGCGGAGTGCCTCACTAGGTAGCTGAGGCTGGCCGCGAACCCGGATCCTCCGGTCTCAACCTCCCAAATGCTGGGATTACAAGCGTGCGCCACCACGCCCGGCTTGCCAATCCATTCTTGAGGTGGTGAGAAGAGGGAAGCCTCTCAGTTGGGTGGAATGCATGTGCCTGACAACAGGGGTCCTTTATTTTCACCAAGGCTAAATTTACTCTTTTTGCCCCTAGCAACAGAATATGTGCAAAAGTCTGAGCGAGTAGCGTGGGGAACGTGATGACAGCGCCGGGGGGGGGGGGGGGGGGGGGGGGGGGGGGGGGGGGGGGGGGGGGGGGGGGGGGGGGGGGGGGGGGGG
>PVLC010012055.1:0-12557 GCA_004027655.1 Graphiurus murinus | reverse complement strand
ATGGATAGATATTTATGTACACGGATATATATGTATATATGTATATATAGTGCTTTTTGATAAAACAAGAATATTTTATCCTTCTCACTCACCTAATCTGCATTCTAAAGGCATATTGTCATTTTACAGGTGAGAAATCTAATTTTCTCTATTTCATGCTATTTATTTTGGATAATTCTCTTATTACTGAATTTGTTGTAAAGATATTCTTTGTTAGCTATTTTTAGTCTCCTATAAATAGGGTATTTAAGTCATCGCAGTAGAGCTTTTGACAGAGTCAATTTGTATAAAATAAAGCATATGGATTAGCATAAGGACTTAAGAAAAAAAACAGAGTTCATTCCAAAAAAGCACATGTCATTTTAGTGTTTGCTGTTACTAACATTAGATAGATAGAATACATTTGATTACAAAATATTTTTTCTAAATATATGCATGTTAGCTTATTTTTAAATAGAATATTTTATTTGTTCGTGTAGTGAATTTGTATATCCTTGCTATTTCTGTGCCAATTAATTGTAATTCTTTCCCCATAATCATAGCATATCTGTGCAATAATGACGTCATTTGGTAAAAATACACTTAAGCAATATCTAGAAAAACAAATATTTTGTCTTACATTGCTATACTGTTTTATAGCAATGCAAATAAATTCAATTTTATACATTTATAAAAAGAATGATGAAAGCATTTCTAGTAAGCGCATGTACACTAGCACACACACTTACCAACATAGGCAGAGACACACATACACACCCGAAAAGAACATAGGCACGCATACTTACACAACCCAACAAACTCTCATGGAATCTATAATGCTCTAGAAGTTAATTTTGCCAAGTTACACTGAAAGTTTTGGGCATATAAATAAACTCTTTAGGCATTTCAGTATACACAAGTCATAATAATTCCCAATTCTCTACAAATAATTTATGACAAATAAACATTGGAAGGTTTAAATTTGAAGGATTTCAGGAAATTCACAAAAGCTTACACAATAATATGCATTTTAAATTTGCATAAAACTAACAATGAAGTTTATTTTTTTCTATTTCTTTTGTGTGTGTGTGTGTGTGTGTGTGTGTGCTCATGTATGTGTGTTATTGGGTAACTGAAACCATGGAAGCTGTACCACTGAGCAACACCCCTAACTATTTTTAATTTTTTTTTTTTTGAGACAGAATTTTGCTGAATTGTAGAGGCTGGCCTCAAACTTGTGATCATCCTGTCTCGACATTTCAAGTACTAGATGGTGTTAGAGGCATGAACCATTGAACCTGGACATTTGCTCTATTTCTAAGCAATAGATGAAATGTTTGGAGATATTTCAAAATGAAAAACCTTTTAAAAGGAAATATTAATTGGTATTAATATTACTCAATATTGCACTTTATTTTTCCTTCTCATATCATTTTAAGACCCAATATAACAAAATAAAACATTATTTTCAGAAACGTGGTACTGGAGCCAGGAACAATGACATACGTTTATAATCCCAGGTACTCAAGAGGTTGAGTAGTTCAAGGCCAGTCTGAGCAATGTACTGAGAATTTCTATCTCTAAATAAAAAATTATGGACTCAGTGGTAGAGCACTTCTTGGTTCAATCCCCAGTAAAACACACACACACACACACACACACACACACACACACACACACACACACACACACTGTTTTAATGAAAATTTGAAGTAGTAAGTATTATTGGACTGATGGTCATAAATTGAAATTTCTATTAAAATTAAAATGCCTTTGACAAAGCGGCTTCAGTTGTAGGAATTTACTTGACAAAATTATTCAAATATCTATGAAAAGAACAGCTTCACTTATTCATTTATTTTGACAGTATTGGGATTGAACCCAGGGTTTCACACATGCTAGGAAAGGTTCTACCACAGAGCCATATCCCCAGATCTTCTCATTTTATTTTTGTGCACTTACTTTCATATTTAATCATTTAACAAATTTAAACATGTGAGGCGGGCATGGTAGTGCACGCTTGTAATCCCAGCATTTGGGAGGCTGAGACTGGAGGATCCAGGTTTGCAGCCAGCCTCAGCTACCTAGTGAGGCATTCCACAACTTAGTGAGATCCTGTTTCAAAATAAAAAAGAATGAAAAATAAGGCTGGGGGTATAGCTCGGAGATAGAATGCCCCTGAGTTCAATCCCCAGTAGCCCCCCTCCCCGAAAAAAAAATTTAAACATGTGTTCAAGGCACGAAACTCCCAGAAAAAAATAATAAAGTAAAATATCTGCCCCATATTTCCAAATATTTAATTGTTGTCAGTATCAGCCTAGCCTAAGAGATTAATAGTATCAAGGAGGTAAGTATTATTGGATTGATGGTCATAAATTGAAATTTCTATTAAAATTAAAATGCCTTTGACAAAGCAGCTTCAGTTGTAGGAATTTACTTGACAAAATTATTCAAATATCTATGAAAAGAACAGCTTCACTTATTCATTTATTTTGACAGTATTGGGATTGAACCCAGGGTTTCACACATGCTAGGAAAGGTTCTACCACAGAGCCATATCCCCAAATCTTGTCATTTTATTTTTGAGACAGGATCTCACAAAGTTGCCAAGGCTAGCCTTGAACTTGACATCTTCTGGTCATAGTCAACCCCCACCCCTGCCAAGTACCTGGATTGTTCATCTTGAAAGTGATTTTAATTCTCATTAAAGGGATTCTAATTAGGCAAACTATAGTTAATTTAAGCAAGAAGCACTACCTTGGTCATTAAAAGGAAAAATCCATCACTTTTATATATAAAAAATAAATGACGTGGGACATTGACGTTTGGGAATGAGGAAAAGTGATACTTCTAATTTCATTAGGAGAAACTTTTAAAATTAAAAACATAAAAAATTAAAAGTCTAAATATTAATACTATAATAATCTATCAATGTATATGTCTGTTTTAATTTGGGGATAAGTATTATTTGAATGTGGTAGAATGAAAATATAACAAGCACATTTGCTTTGATTGGCTGATTTTCTCTCTAGAAATTTTGAATCCACATTTTTTTAACTGATGTGTAGATTTCCTTTAGGAACTTTAAGTCCATGTTTACAAGTTAAGTTGGCCTCTGGTGAACTTGTAGACTTTGGTAATGAATTTGTATGAGTGAACACTGTAAGAGCAATTATTTTCTCTCTTGCCTACTTAACATAATGCTGTTTTCTTCCTCTATTAAGGGACAAAGTTAGAAAGTAATTTTGAGAAGACTTTGTGGGACGTTCTTAGATATAAGCCTGGTAGATCACAGATATGGAAAGAGTACTGGGAGTCTTTGCAACCTGATATGTGGTTTATCATCAAGCCCCTCTTCCTGGTGTGTGAAGGTTTTAAAGCAGATTTAGTCAATTTATCTAAGTGCCTATTGTTCACTGGGAGGAAGGGATCAATAACCTTCAAATATCTGTCTCTCTGACTTACAGCGTGAGAGCTCTTTTGTAATGGATTTGGGTAGTTCCAACCTAACCCAGGTTCAGACGCAGGAAAATGAATGGAGACACAGAAATAAAATTATCAGTGTTATAGACAAAAGTCTGGTGGATTAATTTGGGCAGGGAGATTGGGAAGGGAAAGAAAAGAAGAATCTCTTAATCAAATCCTGCTGGGAGTGGTTTCTACCTAGGAAAACTGATTTATGTGAGAACTAAAATAGCAAGTAATCACAGTTATGATAATACTTGAGGCCAAGTCAAAAGGCCCTGGTGCTTTTTTGAGAGCCATCTTGACCTAACAAATGTCTGGGTATCTGTGCTTTGTGTCTGTTACAGACTAGTTTCTCTTCTATGAGAATCTAAAAAAGAAAAAAATGTCCTGAATCTTTCCAGATTTAGATGATCATTTACATGGGAAACTTGAAAGAGCCTACCCTCTGGACCCTTGCTATATTGCTGGAGAGTCCTTTGCCTTCTTTCTAACTGAAACTGATCAGCCCACCCTGGCCTGTTGAAAGATTGGTACTATAAAGACAAGATGCCAACTGGCACATGTCTTAATTAGTGCATTTTCTTTAGCTTCAATGTTTATTATAGGCACTGCTGGTAAGGAATGAGGAAAGACATTAGAGTTTAGATGTGTCAGCAGAAGGTGATTCACATGAAATTGGAGAGAATATGCTAGAACTAAGAAGGGCAGTACTAAAACAGTCATATCATTAGAAGAGCATTAGAACATGTGTATTAAGATTTTAATCATTTGATATTATTCAGTTTTTCAAAAGTATAAATAAAGAATAACTATAATAATAGATGAACATTTGGAATTTTGAAATCCCCATTTTAGAATTTCACTTGTAATAGGCTACCTTTCCTTGATATACATCCTTCATATGTTTAATCCCTGGATATTATAGCAGAACATTTATAATTTTACAGTAGACTATTTACCAGTGCTCTAGAACTTACTAATTTTATAAAGTGGTTCCATAGTTTTTTCTCTGAGAAGAAGGTAAGTCAGAATTATTTTATTTAAAAAATGTTTCCTATACATTTCAAACAAGAATCATTATTTAAACAATATTTTTCTTATGTAAACCTTTTTTTTAATGCAAATATGTTAATGTTTGCATTAAAAGAAAAAATTACAGAGAGGAATCTCCAGTAAGCTTATGAAGTTTTAGAATGCTACAAAGGGCACGCTGAAAAATGTTTTTGCAGTCACCACATAATCAACATTCAGATGTACAAAAAGTTGTCATCTCAATACGAAATTTTATTCCCTTGACAAAACATTGGGCAAACTTGATTTTAAATACTAATGCACATTCATTATGGTAGACAATATTTTAATATCAGATCAACAAATAAACACATATATCCATTTAATATGCTTAATTCCAATTCATAGCATTCACTTTCTTTGTAGAATACTTGCCAGGTCTGTTCTAATTTCTTTATCAGGGCTTTGCTTGGTGAATTTCTCAGTTGAATAATTGATTTACAGAATTTATCTTAACCATTAGACTAAGGGAAGAAAATGATTGGAGGCACATAATAAAAATAGGAGAAATGTATGATAAATGTTGAACTGATTAATGAAGCTTATAAAATAAAGGAGATGTGTAAATATTCAGAAAGAAAACACCAGTATTTCATGAATTTGAAAGCTTTGGCTCTTATAAAGTCTTTAGTGAAATTGGTTTAGTTAGAAAATGACCTATTTGGCACAGGTTCTATAGGAAACTTCAACCTAAAATGATATTTATGAATAATGGCCTTTCCTTGTATTTAATCTATTTGTAATTTGGGTTGGTCAAACAATTTCGGTACCTTATTATAAAATTCTCTTCCCAACCTCTTTTTGATAGATTCTCTATCCAAATAATCAGAATTGACTCATCATTATCAGTTTTGATAATTGTTACTAATTTTGTTCTTTCTAGTGATGTTTGCTCATAATTATACATCACAGCAAGATTCAAAGTGATACAAACACACATGCACACATTGTTGGTGTGTTTTCCTCCACATCTCCCCTTTCCCTCTCTGTGCATTTGGTCAGATTGGTAGTAAGTGACACTTTCATGTCTGGACATAACATTTTTTGAATGGCTTCCTCCCTCAGTCTTCCATTTTCCCCTTCCCACCTCCCACCTCCATTCACTTCCACAAATATACTGATTTCTCCTTATTTGAAGTCCCTTTTGTTTTTTGATTTTCTCTCTAGCTTTCCCATATGAGAGAAAACATACGAGTCTTGACTTTCCAAAATTGGCTGATCTCACTTAGCCTAATAGTCTCTAGTTCCATTCACTTTCCTGCAAAAGACATAATTCTGTTGTTCTTCATGGCTGAGTAAAACTCCATTGTATGTTTATATGGCATTTTCTTCATCCTAAACCTAACCCTAATCTTAAACGTAAGTGTCAATGGATTTATTAGTTGTTCCGTAATTTGGCTATTATGAATTTTGCTGCTTATAAACATAAATATGCACATTCAGTATAGTATTCTCACATTGATTCTTTAGGAAAGATAGCAAGGAATGTTAGAGCTGGGTCATATGGTGGTTGCATTCCTAGTTCTATACTGATATCCATATTGGTTGTACTAATTTGATATTCCAATCCAGAATGTATAAATCCTGTATCCTCATATTCTTGCCAGCATTTGTTATTATCTGTATTCTTGATTATTGTCACTCTACCTGGAGTTAGAGAGAATCTCAGTGTAGTTCTGATTTGAATTTCCCTGATTGCTAGTGATGTTGAATATTTTTTCATATATTTGTATTTCTTCTTTTGAAGAGTGTCTATATAGTTCAGTTGCCTCCCTTTTTTGCTACTGGAGATTGAACCCAGAGGCATTCTCCCTCTGAGATACATCGTCAGCCCTTCTTATTTTTTGTTTTTAAGCACAATTCTCACCAAATTGCTGAGGGTCTAAGTTGCTGAGGCTTGCCTCAAACTTGCGATCTTCTGTCTCAGACTCCCGCATGCTAAGATTAGAGGCAGGTACCATCATATCCAGCTAAAGATGAATGGATTTTTTTTGGGGGGGGGGGGTGGCTGTGGTATTGGGGATTAAACCCAGGGGCATTTTACCTCTGAGATAAACTCCAAGCCATTTTTTTATTGAGCTTTTTGTTTTTCTGGTGTTAAGTGTTTTAAGCTCTTAATATATTATAGATATTAATCCTCTGTTTAGCACTGGCTAATGAATTAGCCAGTGAAATGAATTAGCACTGGTTAATATTGCACTATTTATTCTTCCTAACCACCATCATCACAATACAAAAACAAAAGAAAAAAATAAACAGTACATGAAGCTTGTAAGCAGTGTGGATCTTCCTTTAAGACATCTGACATAATAACTAAATTAGAAAAAAAAATACGAATCAAAAAAAGAGGGGGTATTTAAGAAAAGAGGGGGTATTATTGGAGTTTAGCCGGAGTATAATGTCATTTGAAAGATGAATTGTACTCAAGTTCTCACACACTCTTACCAAAATGAAAATATGCTTGTAATAGTTTTCTATTGCAGCTGTAAAAAATTATCATACATTCAATGACTCAACATAAGATGTTTTATGGTTCTGATGGTCAGAATTTGGACAGAGGTCTCCCTGGGCTGAAGTCAGGGTGTTGGCAAAATGGTGACCTTTGTGTAAGCTCTAGAGGAGAGTCTGTTTTTTTGCTTCCAGAATCCACAAGTCAAGGAGCCCTTGACTCCTGGCCCATTTCTGTTTTCAAAGCTATCAGTGACCAGTTGAGCCCTCTTGTGTTAAATCTCTCCATGACCACAGCTGGTAAAGGTTTCCTTCTTTTAAGGGACCTATATGATTAGATTGTATTCACCCACACAATCCAGGATAATCTCCCATATCAACGTCTGAACCCTAATTACATCTGTAGAGTTCTTTCTACCCTGTAAAGTAACATATTTACGTATTCTGGGGATTAATACCTGGACTTCTTTGCTGGGTCATTATTCTCCCTACCACACTATTATTAGCTAATTACAGGCTCCAGAAAAGTAATCTGTAAGTCATTTGTAATTCCCCAATGTTCTAATTTGCTGTATATTGAATATTTTAAGAGTTGCACAGATGTTTTTTTTTAAAAAGGAGAAAAATAAAGGAAACCAAATTCCAAAGGTATGCTTTAATTAACAAATTTTCTCTAGTATGAAATACAGTGAGCCCTTTCCAGGACTGGATTATATCCACATGGAAGTCTCCTTGAGGATATTTAAAAAGGATATGAAAAATAGGCTGAGAGGCCACTAAAATACCTAATCCACAAAGGCACCCAGAAAGAAATATTGTGATTTTAACTGAAATAAGTAACAAAATTAAGAGAATTTTAATACTATTTTATAGATCATAAAATAACAGTAATAAGAGTTATGCCATCAATTTCAACCTATCTTTTCTCAGTCAATGAAAGCTTTCAGAATCTTTCTCCTCCAGAATTTATGCAGGTTGAATGTCCCAAATCTAAAAGTCACAAATCCAAAACACTCTAAAATCTGAAATCATGTTTCATGAAATCACTTCAAAATCACGTTAGAGTTTTTTAGCTCTAACATGACACCACATGACCTCACTATGGGCGGCAGTCAATACAGGTGCATGAAAATATGGTATCACATTACCTTCAGGCTGGTGGGTAAAGAATATATTGCATAAGTGAATTTCATGTTTAGACTGTGTCCCATCTGGGAGAGATCTCATGTATGTGCAAGAATTCCAAAATCTAAAAAGATCCCAAATTCAAAGCACTTCTGGCTCCAAGCATTGCAGATCAGGGATACTCAATTTGTAAGTGTGTGTGTGTGTGTGTGTGTGTGTGTGTGTGTGTGTGTGTTTCTGATTGTGCATAGAAAAAAGTTCATTTTCCTTTAATTTTCTCTTGTATTTATATACAGAATGTTTCTGATCTGTTGGTTCCCATTTTTCATTTCAATCCCAGACACAAAATAACTCGGATGCTTGAGATGAAACCTGAATATGTGTGCACACACACACACACACACAGATAAACACACACACACATGCACACACACACACACACATAGAATAGCCTTTATTTACCTCAGCTGAGATATTTCTCAACCCCCTATGCTGATACTTTTCTATAAACCTTCATTTCAGAATGTGTGCCATCAGGCCCTGTTACACATTTTTTTTACTCCTTCCTTTTCAATCGTTCAGAGAATATAAATATAAGACTAAAGCTTACTTTTATCTATCTGTCTGTCAAGCAACCAAGCAATTTCTAAGCAGCAGTTTCTTCTGAAGCTGCCTGGTGAGCCTGCCCACCACCACAGTAGGGAGACAATGAGCCCCAATGCATGTAGACAGCTTACTACTTATACAGACCGCAGGAGACCAGTGTTTGCACCACTTCCTCTTGTCCTCTGACTCTCATGTCCTCCGAGAATGATGTGGAACTGGCCCAGGTGAGAAGGCTGCTCACAAAGTGGATTGGTACCCTCCAATCTCATAACCGGACTGCTAGCAAATTTGCCTTTCTCACTGGAGAGAACTTATGTATATTATCCTGGTTAGAAATACATATTCTGATCAAAAACCAAATCTGCCTGAAGACAGCTTTAGCACTCTGGGAGATGTAGCACCCAGGAGATTTAGTATCCAGGGGATGGGAGAAGAACTTTATAATTTTATAGCTTTATAACAGAAATTTAAGCAAATCTGCACCCTGCCTGCAAACAGTTTTGCAAGGATCTTTGAGCAGGTAACCAATGCCATTTGCTCAGAAGATGAGCAGAAATGGCAGATCCATTATTTCCAAATATTATCTTTTTCTCACTCAAGACTACTTTGCAGAAAACCTACTCCTGTTTTACTTTGAATTTTCTTTTTCTTTTTGTATCACAAAAATAAAATTTTATCAATTTCCTAGTTATCTTTCAATGCAGCAATTTTTATGTACTTTCCTAAATAGAAATGTGTATATGTTGGTATTTGAAGTAATGAGAATTTGCAATTGGAGAGGAAATAGGTTTTTTTTTTCTTGATAGAAACAATTCTGATTATATATTCATGCTAGAGAAGTGCTAGTGGGACATTTGTCCTTACAGAAATAGAAATGTTTGTAAGGATGCTTGTCACTTTGGAAAATGCTAGTATGATGACTTTAAAGGAGTACAGTTCAGCCAGGTGTAGCGGTGTATACCTATAATCCCAGTACTTGTGCGGTTGAGACAGGAGGATTGCAGGTCCAAGGCCAGCCTCAGCAACTTAGTGAGGCCTTCAGGAACATAGTGAGACCCTGTTTCAAAAATAGAATAGGCCAGGGGGTGTATCTCAGAGGTAGGACACCACTGGGTTCATTCCCTAGTACCCCCACTTCCACACACACACCGTAGCTATTCATAGATTCATTGCAGAGGAAAGGGGAAGGACTTCATTGTTCATATAAAATTAACAAACACTAAATTATAAAAGTGAAGTTCATTGAAAAATACTATTACCAGGTACAAAGTCATATATTCTTATCTCTGTAGCACCAGAAGTTAATTTCAAGTTAATTTAGACTATCCTTGAGTTCTTTTACTGATTAATTATTGTCCCTATGACCAAAAGTCTTGGGGAAAAGTGGTGGCATGCTCATGTCTTGCAGCAAGGTGACACTGTGGGGTGGAAGTGGGCGCTGACATCATGTGATCATGTGCTAGCTTAACAGCCCTCAGTCATCAGTTGGCAGATGGAAGGAAAGTGCTATTGATTGGTGAGTTCCCACAGGCATCAGTCAGAAAACCTGCTCACCCTGGTTCTTTTTCTTTGGAGATTTTTGAGCATTCTTCAAAAATATCTGACTTCATTTATGCTAGGAATCTATATGGAAACTCAGGATTAATACTTTATAAAGAGAAACACAAAGTCAGAAAGTGCATTCCTTGGTTCAAATTTTGTGAGGCAAGTGGCTGATGAATTCTTTTCAATATTGGGCAACTGTTGTCTAGGCAGAAAGCCAGATTTTGGACTCCATCAAGGAAAATATTTCTTTCTTTTTTGGGAGTGGTATTGTGGATGGAACCCAGGGGCATTCTACCTCCGAGCTACACCCCCAGTCCTATTTTTTTTTTTATTCTTTATTTTGAAACAAAATTTCACTAAGTTGCGGAGAGCCTCACTAAGTAGCTGAGACTGGCTGCAAACCCAGATCCTCCTGTCTCAGCCTCCCAAATACTGGGATTACAAGCCTATGCCGTATGCCACCATGCCCGGCGAGGAAAATGTTTCTGACCATACTAAAACAATCAGTGGTCAATATAGTATTCTCGTTCTACCTGGGGGAGAGACCATGATGACTCACCTGGTGCTTCCTTTTCTGGTGGTGGTAGAGACAGGATGTACTTCTGTTGAAGGACTAACTTGAGAAAGTCTTCTACAGAGCTGTTTAATGATGAGCTGGCCAATGTCATGGAGAACCTAGTACCTCTGAGTTCTTGGAGCTTTCTGAATGTCTGGATGTCAAGCCAGAATAATTGTAAAGATTATTCCTCCTCAGCAATGATCTCCAGAAGCATGAAGATATCAGCTCATATCCATTGACTTTGGGCAAATTATTTTCTGTTTTCTCATCCTTTTTTGGGGAGGGGGTACTGGGGATTGAACTCAGGGGCATTCTACCTCCAAGCTACACCCCCAGCCCTATTTTTTATTCTTTATTTTGAAACCGAGTCTCACTAAGTTGCGGAATGCCTCACTAGGTAGCTGAGGCTGGCCGCGAACCCGGATCCTCCGGTCTCAGCTTCCCAAATGTTGGGATTACAAGCATGCGCCACCACGCCTGGCCTGTTTTCTCATCCTTTAACTGAAAGTATAATGCTCACCTATGCAAAGGTAACCAATGTTGAGACTGAATAAGTTCATCAATGAAAAGAATGGCTTGAAAATATATACTGCAGTATATTAACTATAATTGAAGAGACATCATAATCCCCAGCAAAGTCTAGATATTCAATTTACATTTAAATCTCTAATTGAAATTTTTACCTTTTGAAATATGCAGTTGAGCCATTATTCACAAGAGGATGCTACAATTAGACATTGCAAACATATTGAAGTTATCTATATATAAGAGCATGAATGCATGTTCTAAAACAATTGCATTATGCATCTGGAAAATGGTATGCATCAGAATCATTCAGCCCATGATACTAAGTCAGTGTCGATGTGAGGATTCCATTTCATTTAACCCAAGGAAAGGCTACCTTGCTTAAGATCTTCAACATTGAGTCATATTGAAATCAGAGCTTCTCAATGACATGACAATTGTGATCTTATAATGAGTAGCACCATCAGATTAAAATAAACCTTGCTAAAACAGAGCTTGGTAAGGGTACTCCTGCTCATTTTGGACATTGCAGGCTTGACTAATAATTAAGGAAGATCAACTCACTCTGAAGCAATACATGGACATGGTGGATAACCCAATAGTGAAACCATATTCAGATTTGTAGATTAATATAAGTGCATATATAACTGGTATGACACATATTACCATATTAGAGTATAAATATGAACAATTTCTCTTATTTGAAAAACGAAACCTAGGAGAGGCCCAATTTTCCAGATTAAGTGAAAGTCCAGTATCTTGTAGAGCACGTTTCCCTCAGAGGTGGAATTATTATGATACCTCGGAGACTTATTAAATACTGACTGCCCATTCGAGCTCTCCTGTTCCATTGAAAGATGGACTGGAATTTTACTCAGCCATAAAGAAGAATGGAATTAAGTCATTTGCAGGGAAATGGATAGAACTTGAGAATATTATGCTAAGTCAGCATAGCCAGTCACTTAGCTGTATGCTTTCTCTTATATATGTGGAAGCTAAATATAAATTGGGAATCAATGGTAACATCAGGGAGAAGAGCAGAGACCCAAGTGGAGTGAAGGAGGGAGCCTAGGGAAGGAAGTGGAAAGATAGAGACATAAAGAACATACCACAAGCTGGGCGTGGTGGTGCAAGCTTGTAATCCCAGCATGCGGGAGGCTGAGTCCAGAGGATCCGGGTTTGTGGCCCGCCTCAGCTACCTAGTGAGGCACTCTGCAACTTAGTGAGACCC
>PVLC010012054.1:16128-45500 GCA_004027655.1 Graphiurus murinus | reverse complement strand
CGGTACTGGGGATTGAACTCAGGGGCATTCTACCTCCGAGCTATATCCCCAGCCCTATTTTTTATTCTTTATTTTGAAACCGAGTCTCACTAAGTTGCGGAGTGCCTCACTAAGTAGCTGAGGCTGGCCGCGAACCCGGATCCTCCGGTCTCAGCCTCCCGAATGCTGGGATTACAAGCGTGCGCCACCACGCCCGGCTGGCTAAGTATTTTTAAAAGCCACGTTGAGCTGTCACAAAAATCAGGAATGCAGAGGACAAAACCAAAGTGAGCAGGAGGCTCTGCCTCAGCCAGGCTGGGCACAGAAACTTAGTCCACAGGCCATCAGAGACAAGCCATGGTCCACCCTGCGTGGACAGGCTAGTAGGAGAGCCCCATGGAAATAAGGGGGAATCAAGCTCCACACGAAGGGACAAAGAGAGACGTCCATTGGTCCTGCCCTTGGGTTTCTGAGGTGCAGGTTCCAAGCCTGGCCTCTGACACTCTTCCCCCCTAATGGGAAATGCCTTCCAGATAATAGGCCTGGCCAGACTCCCTTTTCCTCATGCCCATGAGCACATCATATTGTGTCTACACTCAGCATAGGTCAGAACCCAACAGCTTCACCCTCTCTAACCTTTCTTCCCTGTGATCTATTTTCAAAATTGCACCAGGAAGATTATCCAAAAGATAAATCAACTGGGCATAGTGGCACACCTTGTAATCACAGTTTTTGGGAAACTGAGACAGGAGGATCACAGGTTCAAGGCCTGCCTCAGCAACTTAGCAAGACCCTCAGCAACTTAGCGAGATCCTGTTTCAAAATAAGATATAAAAAGGGTGTGTGGGGGTGGGGGGCAGCTCAGAGGTAGAATGCCCCAGGATTCAATCCCCAGTACCAAAAAAAAAAAAAAAAAAAAGGAAAGACAAATCAGATGACACTACATCTCTGCTCAAAGCCAGCAGAATGGTATATCTCATTCAGAGTAAAACTCAAAATCTTCCCATGGTCCAAAATTTGGTCCACATGTCACCTGGCACCGTGCCCTAACCTGCTTCTAACAGAGAGGCCTCTGACCCATTCTTAGACAGTCTTGTAATCGGCCTCCAAGCTGGGAGGACCTTCTTCAAAGCACAAGACCCTCAGACACACTCCATCCCCCTCTCTCCACAGCACTGATTAGAATATGATATGCTACAACTACACTTTACATTTGCTTATGGGGTATCTTTCCCCAGAAGACGTAAGCTCCATGGATAAACTGGCCTCCTTTGTTCACTTTTTTCCCCAGTACTGAAAATAGTTCTTGACACACAGGATACACTGAGTGTCTGTTGAGGGAGGGATAAGTGGGTGGAAGTGTAGGTGGGTGGGTAGATGGATGGATAAACAAGTGGATGGACTTCAATACTTATTATACAAGGAAAAGAAATTCCAATAAGTTTAATGCAATGTTTTCATATCTCCTCTTCCTTGCTTCTACTTCCAGTAGCCAAATTATCTAGAAGTGATTTTTTTTTTTTAATTTCAGAAAGGTCTTCTCTCAGGGGTGTGCCTGGGAAGTGAGCAGAGGCCTGGAGACCAGAGCAGGAAGATTAAGATGAGCGTGATCACCTTCCCTGGGCTTGGAACACAGTCGGCCTTCAGGGAGCATCGGTCGGTTCCCCCTTATGTGTTCACTATACACCTACCTTCTGCTGTGGAAATATGGCATTTGATTCAGATTCCCAGGATATAGAATAATGCTGATATCAGCTTCTGTGCTTTTTAATCTTGTTCTTTTTTCACTAACAAGCATTTCTGTTTTCTGAATTTCCTTCTGAGCAGGACAGCTCACAGTTTTCATGGTCTCTTCCAAGGACAAACCCCAAAGCATTTCTAAATTGCTGGGCCGTGGGGTCAGAGAGCAGGATCATTTCCCTGGAAACCGAGGGCCCCAGCCCAGAGAGCTGGCCCTGCAGATGGGCTTCATCCCAGCAGCCGCCATCCCGTCTGACCCCAGCACACGGGGACCACCAGCGGGTGTTTATGTTCTCTGCTGGAGAGCAGCTCTGTTTAGACAGGGTCAGGATGGGGCTGGCTCTGCTGTGTGCTGAACTAGGCTGAGTGGAAGGCCAGCAGTGGGGCTCAGTTGTTGGCAAGACCTCGGGTTCAGTTGAGGCAGCTCCGGGTTCTGAACCAGGGCTCCCACCAGCTGGCTTCAACTTCCTCTTTTGCTTGTGCGGCAACCGCCCTCTGACATGGAGGGCAAGGGAGCCTATTCCGAGAGCACTGCAGGAGGTGTGAGCAGCAGGAGCCTGGAGCCCTGCAGGTCTGCTGGAGGGGCCCTGGAGTCCTCAGGTGTGGGGTGCATGGTGAGACCGACCTGGAAGAGCTGCTTGGACCATAGCCAGCCTCTCCTCCGCTGCCACCTCGGAACAAGGCCACTGGCAAAGCCTGCCTGTCGCCCTCAGCTGGGGCACAGCAAAGCCACAGCACTCAGGACCTCCCCTCTTGCTTCATGGGAGCTGCATGAGGCCTGGCTCCAGGTGTCCACATCGGTGTGGTGACTCCTAGACAGATTTCCATTTTTGGATAACTCATTAAATAAATAGGCATTAATAAAGATGGGCATGGTGGTGCATGCCTGTAACCTCAATTCAATACTTGGGAGGCTGTGACAGGAGGATCCCAGGTTCAGTATCAGCCTCAGCAACTTAGTGAGACTCTCAGCAACCTAGAGAGACGCTGTTTCAAAATAAAAATAAAATAAAAAGGGCTGGGACTGTAGCTCAGAGGTAGAATGCCCCTGGGTTCAATCCCCAGTACCATAATATATAAATAAAATAAATAAAAACAAATATGCATTAATGAATATGCACATGATTTATACCACACAAATTACATAGATTTAACCTCTGCTATCTGTTAGAGTCTATGCTTTCCTTTTTTCTCTCCTACCTATACTTTTTAAGTTATATGAAATCACACGAACATATAGTTTTGCATTATGATTTCTTAAATTCAGAAATATAAAACATCTCTCCAAATTGTTCTTCATTGTTAACAGATGAGCCTTACTGTGTGGTCGTCTCTGCGCAGATTGTACCAGTCTGAACTCTGCAAATCCCCTGACCCCAAATTGAGAAGAAAACAAGGCTGAGGCTCAGAGTTGGTTGTAGTTCTCAGCTAATCCTCACAGAAATAGGGTTTACATCCACCATCCAATCTAGAGCCAACTTTTTTCCAAAGTAAAACAAGTTACGTTAAAAATGTATTGTTATGAATCTACACAATTCCTGAAGAATTTTGTGCCTTCAAGCACTAAACAAAAGAACAAGCAAGGTTCTTCAGATTAAAGCTATGGGACTTAAAAAGCTGCATAGTTTCACCTACAGATTCTACTGCTAGGATTTACCCCAGGGATTTTTTCATTCCTTACTATGAACATACACATTGAAGTTGCCCACAAACTTCATACATGACTCAAATCCTCTGCTGGTGCCTGGCTTTGTACCTACCCATCATCCTGGGCTGCTCTGGGCGCCTGTCACACTTAGGAGCCCCGCATCTCTGTCTTCAGCATGTAGCTGTTTTCCTCTCCTGTTAGGACTCTGCAGCCTACTCTGAGAGCCCTTCCCCATGTCAGAAGCCCCCCTCTGCTGGGTTGCTCCTGTTGGGTAGACATTCTTCCTGGCTCTGCCTCTATTTCTGTCAGGATGTGCTCCCGAATGTAACCTGGATACCCTCCCAACAAACTCCTTGCATCTCTTTTTACATCTTTTAATCACAGACCATACAGCAGTTACTCCAGTTTCCATCTTTAGCCCAACTCTTCCTACCTCATGGTGTACTTCCAGCCTGCACCTGCACTGGGATGTTTAGTAGGCACCCCAAATTCAACATGTCTGGGAAAGGTGACTGAGTCCTCTCCCTCAGGCTGGCCTCATCTCTCCAAATGTCACCATGGCCAAGGCCAACCATGGCCACTGAATGAGCACCTAGTTCTTCCATTTCCCTCCTGACCACAGCCAACCATGCTAGAACCTCTGGGTTTCTGCAAACTCTGTGACCTCTGGATACGATATCTGAAACCTGGCAGCCATTCTCTTTCATAAAACAGCCAAGACTCTCCTCCTGAAGATGGAAGCGGATCCATCCATACCCTGCTTAGGATAATGGGGACTCGCAGAGGCAGGGATACAGTCGCAGACCCTCGGGAGCCCGATGGAGTCTCTGTGTACGAGCCGTCCCAAAGCATTTGTGGCAGGAGTTGCCCTTGGAAGGTCCCTGTTCATCCAACCTATTAAAGAGAGAAACCCCAGAAGAGCAAAGCCCACCCTGCAGCTTCCAGCACCATTCTTCTGCACCCTGTGAGATTTTCTGAGTCTCGGGCCAGGGGCAAGGTCAGCAAATGGGCTGCGAGCCACCCTGTTCAGAGGGGGGAGTGTTGGCTCTGCCCCACAGGTAAGGGGGAGGAACCTCAGAAGGGGTCAGGCTATATGGAATCTGGTTCCAGGGGGCCGTCCTGAACATTATGCTGAAGGGAAGGCCCTTATCTGTGGCTAGTGTGAGGCAGGAGCCCAGGTTGACAGCATCCAGTCCCAGCCACAAGGAGGCGAATGCAGGCAATCTAAGTCTGGAAGCAGAAACGAAACCTGACCTGAGCCTCCCTATTGGTATCCCTGCCTGATATCGATCCAATCAAAACCTGTCTCTCTGGGACTATATGATCTGTATAATGATGCCATTCAGGGCTCAGACTCAGAGCTCTGTTCTCTGAACCTTACCAGTGAATAAAGAGACCTGCGAGATCCTTCTCTGGCCTCTGTCTCTTGTTCTCTGTGGGCCAAGGGCTCCTGCAACAAGTGAGCTGGCCCGGCACCAACACACATAGGCCACAGGCAGAGCAGGAGGAAGGAGCTTCTCCAGTCTAGTGTTACTTATCAACACCCTCCACACAATGGCCACTCAGAAAAGCTTCTGGCATCAGTGTTTTCTAATGCAAAGGAATGTAATTATAATTGCTAATATTTGTTGATCCCTCCATGTTCTTGGCACTGTGCTAAGTGCTTCCTGCAATCATCAAAGGTTGGGAAATGGGCACAGTTGGGTAGATTCTTGAGATCATGGCAGAGAAGCTGGTCCAGACATGCGATCTACCCACTGTGCTGCAGGCAAACAGAAGGTGAGAGCCCTACACATGGGAGCAGAGGAAGAGGGCAAACCCCCAATCATCCGTCCATGATACACAGGGTTGTGGCCGACACCACTGTTTCAAAAGCCTGGCTAACAAAAGAAAAGCACGACACACTGATTTGAGCATGGATGTAAGTGACACGGGAGCCTTCAGGTTGAGAATCAAAGACCCAGGGAAGCCCATCCAGTTTGATGCTTAGGTTTGACAAAGAATGGACAGCTGTGCAGAACCGAGCCTGAACAATGGAACCTTCAGGTCAAGACTCAAAGACCCAGGGAAGCTCGTCCAGTTTGATGCTCAGGTTCGATGAAGAATCGACAGCTGTGTGGAATTGTGACTGGACAATCTGATGGAGGAGACTGAGGGGACCAGCAAGGCTGGTCTGTCCAGATTCTTCTTGGACAGCATGTCTTTCTTCCAGGTCTGGTGTAGAACTCCCCTGCCCCTCTGAGAATGAGTGTCTTATTATTGATCTATCTGAGGTCATAAAGAAAAATTTCTTTATGGCCCCTCCAAGACAGAAAGGCAGAGGAACAGGAAATTAGAATATTATTTTTAGGCTTTATGTCTGGCTTTGGGAAGAGGGTTAGATAAATTCTAGTTCTATACTGCCTCAGGAGAATGGGAGCAGGAGGCAGGAGGACAGGGATGACAGAGGAAGGCTCGGCTGCTGGGGATGACCAAATCATCTTGCCGTGTTTGCTAGGGAACAATTCCCAACCCAGAGTAGTAACCGGCCTCCTGCGGGAAGACTTCATGGCAACTTCTTGCGGGAAACGCTACACATGTGCAGAGTCATCTAGTTGACCTTCTCATCTCCCTGTGCTTGTGAGAAGTAGCCTTTCAAAATGCCCAGAGCCTCCCTCCCTCAGGACCAACACAATCTACAGCAGACATGGATCATCACGCATTCCAGGCATCTGGGGGAAAGAGCAGGTGCTCCCACCTCAGCCCCCAGGGCTCAGAAGGAGGCTGCTGGTCTTCATGCTCAGGGCCTCTTTGAGTCCTCCACACCCTGTTCAATCACTGTGATAACAATTCACAAGGCTCAGAAGTTCGTTGAGTGATCACAGTTGACATGAAATTGAACACGGCTCCCCAGTACATGCTTTTGTCTGCACTAAAACAGTTACAGCACACACAAACCAAATGCTTAGCAAGTTCTCAAAACAAACACAAAAGGATGTTGAAAATTAACTAGCATATGCAATGAAATCAGTACAAAGTGTTAACTATTTATTTATATACAGAGAAAAATCTTCGACATACTGGATTAAAAGTTTTCAGGACAGAAGTATTTTTGAACTTGTATTAAAGAATGCTTAACTGAATTGTAAATCCTGTCAGTATAGAAATATTTTTTTGTAATTCACAGAGAAGAAAATATTGTAAACTTTAATTCATGGTCACATAGTTGGCTGGAAAAATGCCAGTTTGACCTCGAAGCTCTCCTTCCCACCAATCAAAATGAGAATCGGTTTTTGATATAACTGTGATTCTGTCTCCAGCTTGAAAACTCAAGTCCCCTGGCTGTTGCCCTTCAAAGGAGTACAGCGCTGTCACCTGGGATGGTCGACTCGAACTGCCTGAAATAAGAAACAGTATTCAAATTATTCATGCTTTCCAAGGGAAAAACAGAAGCATGTGCAGGTGAGACAGGAAGTAATCATGCAGGGTTCAGTTCCGCTGCCTTGGAGGGTGGTGAAGCCAGGGAGCGTGACCTGTGCAATGTTCACAGGACTACACTCCAATGTTTTTCTCCTTCGAAAAGAGCAAATGTTTGGCAATAACATTTCCCAAGTCCACATAGGTCAGATTTACACATTATTTTATACCTATGTATTTAGCAAATGTTTGTAATTATAATTGTTTGAATTTTTAATAATCCAAAAGATAACTATTTAATGGAATAGTAATTACTATGGTCTAAATATATCCCCCCCCCCCCCGCTTGCTGTCAAATTCATATGTTGATATCCTAACTCCCAAGGTGATGGTTGAGAACAGGATGAGTGCCCCAAGAGAGGCCCTGCCTCCCGGTGAGGATGGTGAGCAGGTGCCCTTGTGAGCCAGAAAGGGAACCCTCACCAGACACTGAACTTCCCTGCACTGTGACCTTGGACCTCTGCCTGCAGAACTGTGAGGGCCCAATGCCGGCAGCGTGCGCCACTCTGCTCTCAGTGGTGACTCTGTGGCAGCCTAAGCAGACAGACGGCTGCGATGTTGGAGGAATGTTGATCATGTGCTCATCATTATAGCACCAAAGACTTGCTGTAATAACTCTCTCTCAGCTTGGCATGGTAGTGCACACCTGATGTAGGGGGATCTCTTGATCCCAAGAGTTCAAGGCCAGTCTGGGTAGCATAGCAAAAGCCCATCTCAAAAACAAAATAAAAATGAAGACTGTGATTACTGGCTGTTGGAGCTAAGGGTTGCAGATCAGATAGATTTTATTGTTTCGGCACACTCCTTTTCTTTTCTGGCCTACTGTCTCCAGACAGAGAAGAAGTTCAAATCAGCACAGAAAAATGCAGATCTACAGATGTTTAACAAGTAACACATGCATTGTGTATAACTTGATGTGTTCAGGAAATACTTTGGGAATTGACTGGTTAACATGGGCAAATGACATTAAACATCATAAGCTGTACAGTAACCTACAAAATATTAAGGAATGGATATTTATGTATACTCAGCCACATAGAATTTGATAATACCATGTTTCATATAATTTTATGCATGAATTAGGCAATTAGATACTGTAAAATACATCTAAATATAGATATACAGAAAATATAAATAATCGAATTCTAAAAGCATTTATTTTGAACCCCTAGTGCCATAATAAGAATAAAAAGCTGAACCTGGTCTGTGGGTAGAAGTAAGGAGAATCTATCCTTTAAGCGAATGATGGACTAAAACCCTGGGCTTGTGACTCATGCAGAGAGCAGTACTGGCCTTTCTGTGAAGTGTGTGCCACCGCCCTCAGATCCTTGAGAACAGTCCAGTAGTAACTAGTACAGCACACTAGAGACAGTACTAGTGTACTGGGATGTCTTCTATATTACAGAGAATTTCTGCACATTTGCCTATCTTATAGTGTATTTACTTTTAAGCCTGGCAATTTTAAGGAATAATATTAAAAGAATGTAACAAATTTACTACTTATTAGTAGTATTAGTATTAGTATTAGTATTTTGGTACTGAGAATTGAACCTAAAGGTATTACCTCTGAACTATACCCTCAACCCTTTTTATTTTTATTGTTTGAAACAAGGTCTTGCTAAGTTGCTTGAAACTGACCTCAAACTCCTATCCTATCTCAGCCTCCCAAATACTGGGATTACAGATATGTGCTACCATGCCTTAACATTAATTTTGATAAAGTCAAATGATCAAATCAAGTTAAACAACTACTGACACATGTCACTGAAAGATTACTCTATACAACAGGCGCTCATGCTATGCTTTCCTGGCATGAGCTCAGAAGAACTGTCCACTGATGCTAAAGAAAAAAAAAAAAACATTTCAGAGAATTTTCTAATTAGAAATCAGCACCCTTCCTCTGTACTGCAGTATCTGCTTCTCAAACTAATGTGGACATCCTATAGATCAAAGAAGGAATGAACATTATTCCACAGATTCATAACCTATCAAATTGATCAGAAAGTTTGTGATTATAGGATGGGGGTCAATCATGCTTAACAAATATTCTTTTATTTACCAACTGTCTCATGATAGCTGGGAAGCTCAGGATACAGTTTATATTCATTTCTGCTACCTGCAAAAAAGGGAAGATTTAGAAAACTTATTAGTATACACTGTATAAAATTCTGCCCTTGTCAAGCAAACATTTTAAGTTGCTGTAAATGGCAAGAACATCATTATTTGGTCATACTGTCAATTGAGAGGCATGCTTGACCACACCCACCCATGCACCAAGTGTAGGAAAGCACTTTGAAGAGCTGACCTCTGTGTGCCAGAGTCTCTCTGCAGAGACATGAGATGTATGAGGAGATGTATGGGTTGCCAGCGACGGGTAACCAGCCCTGCCTGATCTGCTTGCTCCTAAGACAACTAGACAGCGTGTAATCATACCATTCTACACCTTTAAATTGATACCCGTAGTTCAATGTAGGCTCAAATCATAATAAGGAGTATACTTTTCAACATATTTTACATATCAGTTACTTAAATAATCCATATTTCTCCTTTTTGATTAAGAGAATCTACAGCGATCTAAATTTCACTATTATGTGTTTAAAAAATCAATGAGCCATATATTTCAGTCACAATTGTACCAAGCATACTTCACCTTCAAACCATCTTTCCATTTCATTTGCCCCAAAGATTTTATAATATATTAATATTATAAAATATTTTATTTTTTATCTTGAGTCAGGGTCTTCCTAAGTAGTAATATATTAATATTATATTTTCTTTGTCATTTCCTGCAATGAAAATATACATGTAAATTTCATTTTAAGTAAGCACAGGTTCTAACTAACTTCTTATACATCAAGTTATAGTTATCTTTTATAGATGACTGCTCAAAATCTTTTAAAAATTCTAAATTTGTTACTTTACTAAACATAAAAGTGAAATTTTACTTGAAGTGCATTTCTTTTTTTCTTTTCTTTTTTTTTTTTTTTTGCGGTACTGGGGATTGAACTCAGGGGCATTCTACCTCCGAGCTACACCCCCAGCTCTATTTTTTATTCTTTATTTTGAAACCGGGTCTTGCTAAGTTGTGGAGTGCCTCACTAGGTAGCTGAGGCTGGCCTCGAACCCGGATCCTCCGGTCTCAGCCTCCCGAATGCTGGGATTACAAGCATGCGCCACCATGCCCAGCTCTTGAAGTGCATTTCAATAGAAGGATGAGACTTCTAAAACTAGTTCAAGTACACAGGATGACTATTTCTTATTGCTGGAATGACATAGGTTCAACATCAATTTATACTTTAGTATTTTGTGTGTGTGTGTGTGTGTGTGTGTGTGTGTGTGTGTGTGTGTGTTACTGGGGATTGAACCCAGAGGTATTCTAGCTCCAAGCTACACCCCTAGCCCTATTTTATTTTTTTTATCTTGAGTCAGGGTCTTCCTAAGTTGTTGAGAGCTTTGCTAAGTAGATGAGGCTGACTTCGAACCTACAGTCCTTCTCTTTCAGCCTCCCAAGTACAGGGATTACAGATGTGTGCCACCATCATGCCCAGCTTAGTATTCCTTTTTTAGATATAAGTGCTAAGAGAGGTGGTTCTTTTTGTTTTTTGAGACAGAGTCTGGCTGGCCTCAAACTCCTGGGCTTAGTGAGTCTCCTGTCAGAGGTGCCAACCTGCCCAGAAAGAGGTGGTTCTATTAAAAACTAATGAGGGAGCCGGGCGTGGTGGCGCACGCTTGTAATCCCAGCATTCGGGAGGCTGAGACCAGAGGATCTGGGTTCGAGGCCAGCCTCAGCTACCTAGTGAGGCCCACCGCAACTTAGTGAGACCCTGTTTCAAAATAAAAGAATAAAAAATAGGGCTGGGGGTGTAGCCCGGAGGTAGAATGCCCCTGAGTTCAATCCCCAGTACCGCAAAAAAACAAAAAACAAAAAACAAAAAACAAAAAACAAAAAAAAACTAATGAGGGCTGGAAGGAGGTAATTTATAGCAATGCAATTAAGTTCTTTGATAGTTCTCCTGAAATAGAAGGCAAAAAAAAATCACAAGCCAAAACAGCATAATAAGATAATATTTGTAAGATAATAAAATACTATACCATAACTTTCTTTTTTGTATCAGGGATTGAATCCAGGTGCCAACTACACCCTCAACACTTTATGTGGGGAATGTTTATGATCGGGAATGTGTAAGGTGGGGAAGGAATATGGTGCGAAATGTATATGGTGGGAAGGAATATGATGGGGAATGTTTATAGCGGAGAACATATATGATGGGGATGAATACATTGCGAATGTACACGGAAGGAATGCTATAGCAGGAAATGTTTGTGGGAGGCTATTCCAAGAACAGTTGTGATAAAGCTGGGCTGAAAGTTGGAGACACTGGGTATAGAACATGAAGGAGGAGACTGAGGCTGAGCCTCCTGCTCTCTGAAGACTTTAATATTTAATATTTCTACTCCTCTCTCCACTAATGGGAGTTACATTTCTACACACAGTATCTCTCCTGCCATGTTGGAAATTCTTGAAGGGCAGAATCTAAGTTAGAGTCATCTTTGTGGTCCCAGAATCCACAGCACAGTGCTTCTTATGTAACAGGCAACCATTACATGGAAGATCACCTACTTTAATATATTTCTACTTACTTCTAACCTCTATATGTGGAAAACCAAACCCTAAGAGACTACCATAAAACTGAACAATATAAAGAGAAACCAAAACTGGATGCTTTATAAGTTTCATCTTGTTTAAAAACTATATTATGAGATTTGAGCTCCCAGGAATGAATGGTAAATTAATACTCAGAAATGTAAATGTGTGGTTATACATGAAAGATAGGCTTATTTACTCAAGTTTTAAACTAGTAGCATAGTTGTCTTTGAAAGAAATGGTAAAGAAAATAAATGATAAAATTTTAAAGGTAAATCTTTCTGTTGGTTTAAGAAAGCACTGTATGAATGAGAAGTTTTCACAAATGACCACAGTGTAGAACTTGTCTTAAGATGTAGAAGAAGCTGAACATTTCCTGTTCTCTTTAAAAGCCTGTTAGTTCTTCTACTTGATTGTAAACTACAACAATGTTGCTTGACATCTTAATGGGAATATTTAATAATTGCTTCATTATGATTTTATTTAAATTACAACAAAAGTACTCACGCTGGGAGTCAGAGTTCACCTGGACTGGCACAGAGGATCGCTGTGGTCTGGAGGATGGTTTTGGAGGTAATTCCTTAGCCTGGAGGAACAAGAATTAATATGTAATTCCAAACCCAGCTCTTATTTAGAAACATAGGATGCTTTTTGTTTCCAAGGGATTTATGTAGCCGATTTCACCTCATAGGGTGAAATCATGACCCACTCCTTGGGCCATGTCAAGTAGGACTGGGCCACAAGATTCAGCTTCTCTTTGGACCAGGACTCCCTCTCCCAGGACACTCTGAGGATTTTCGGGAGTCTGGGATGGAGGGACGGTGGGAACAGTGACATGGTCAGTAGGAGAAGGAGTGACAATGCAAACACATGCTTCCTTTTCTCTTGTGTAGCTGGGACCAGCATCCAAAAAGGTGTTGTAGGAGGAGGTGACTAACACACAAAGCCAGAGATTTCAGCTTGTCATGGCAGATACTCAGTAACCACAGCTCCTAGTATTATTAACCCACATCTTTTACCCTTAGAGAAATGCAGTCATAGAAGACAAACTGTTGGGCCTTGGAATCTGTATAGATGAAATGTCAAGGTCATATGACATTTTCACAAGGACATTTTATGAGAGAAATCACAAAGGAAGTTTAGTAGGTCATTGAGAATGTGGTAACAGGGACAGACAGAAATTCCCCATGATGACTAAAAGGAACAGAAATCCAAAGTCCAGGGACCTTCTGCTGCTCCCTGGCTGCTCTTCTTGCGTTGATACGCTGGCCCTCACTTTCATATTTCTCCGTGAAGGAATCTAGAATTTCATAGAGATCTTCTGCTTGGGCAGGCCGCGGCATATCTCCAAATAAGATGTCATAAGCTCGAATGTCCTGACAGTAAAACCTAATAAGAATATATAATTAGGAACATCTTTAACAGGTGCAGATCTTTGTGAAGTTAAACTTAGCACATGCTCACATATGAGCATAATCTCTCACACGTTGTACTTCACAAGCCCCAGCCCAGGCCCACTTCTTGAGTTCACTCAAGCTCACCTCCAGAGGCAACCACCACAAACATCCTGATGAGTACCCTTCCCCCATAAGTATGAAAAGCACATCTACATATGCATACAAGTACCTTCACATACATGTATGTGTATGCATTTGTATAAAGATATTTACAGGAATATACAGACCAGTGAAGTAGAACAGAAGAAATAAAAGAACAAGGTAGAAAGGAAACGAAGGGAAGAAGATGAGGAAAACCTAACTTTAATATGAAAGCTTTGTGCTGAAGCTCCTACTCCCCAACCCAGGCCTGTCACTTCCAACTTTTTGGGAAATACACAAATCTTTACTAACTCAATTATGATAAGTACCTTGAGAACTGTTAATTATCCCACCTATGAATAGTTTAAGCAGAAAGGAAATCTGTTGAAAAGACACTGGAGACATGAGACATCAAAGATTCAGAAGATGACCAGATTCAGGACTGAGGGCATTCTCATACAATTTTCCATGCCTACCCCCCCCTCCCACTCCCACCAAAGCCCTTCAGAAGAAGAGCCAGGGACCCAAGGTGTGCCTCTGACCCTGGAGATGGCCTGCACTCTCCCTTGGATGTGTACTTCTTACTTTCCTAAATACACCTCTGTCTGTGTCTCTGACTGGCTTATGGGAAATTCTTTTCCCTCACATAAGTCAAGGACCCCACTGGTCCCCAGCTGAGTTGCTCCCTTCACCTCACTGGGAACTCTTTGGACCCTTCACAGAATTGTCTCTTCTCTCTTGATGCAAGCAGGTGCACTCTTACAGGTTTTTACTTTTTCAGTTTTTTACAAAAATGGTACCTACACATATGGCTGTGTAGTTTCTTTAAAACATTCATTTTAATCCAAACTAAATAAAGGTTTGTTTTACATGTTTGGACGCCCTGCAGTTTATTAAGGAGTGTATTTGTCTTAGTTTATCCAGATTTAGTGGGACTTCAGTAGAAAAGTCTGTCAAAGGCCTAGGATCAAAAGTTTCTAAAAGCATTCTAAGTTATATTTCTCAAATAAAACCAGAAGTGAAAACATTGCTCTTGACTCTATAAGATGAAGCACTTTCTAAGTCCTAATTTTCCCCACTGATACTGTTGTCTGGTTTGCTTTAACAGTGCAAATGTGCCACTGAATTCTGAGTGACCTGGCTGCAAACTGAATAAGCTCTCCTCCTCTTCAGAGCAGGTGTGTCCAACCCTGGGGCAGCCCTGCCAGCCAGCACCGCCTGGGCTCCAGCAGGCTCACAGTTCCTGGCCTTTCTGTGGCTTCTAGACATCATTCTACTACCAGTCTCAGCTCTGCATCCTTCCCGGGCCTTGTAGGTTATGGGAGGTTTTGAGGAAATGCTCTGGGAAAACTTTCTAGACACCAGCCAGGAGACATAGCCTTCACTTCTTCAGCACTTCTAAATCCTTTTTAAAAAGTCAAACCACATTTTAAATAATTGGTCTCTATTTGACATGGGGAGGGAGACAAAGGCAGAGTGTGACAATAGGAAATCTCTTATGATGAAGCACATTTTGACTGACCTGCAAGTTTAACTGGGTGGCCTTCAATGTTTGGGAAAGTACACTTAAAACGACGTCTTGAGCTAGCAGAGTACTACTAGCTTATGCTGATAATTTTTTTTGGCGGGTGGGGGGGTTAGTGGGGGTTAAACTCAGGAGTGTTCCACCTCTGAGCTACATCCCCCAGCCCTTTTTACTTTTTACTTTGAAACAAAGACTTGCTAAGTTGCTGAGGGTCTCACTAAGTTGCTGAGGCTGGCCTTGAAACTACAATCCTGTCTCAGCCTCCCAAGTACTGTGATTATAGGCATGTACCACCATGCTCAGCAGGCTGATGATTCTTACAACACTAAGTGGGAGAAAAATGTATTTGCAATTAAACAAAAATCATGATTACAATCATATTTGGCAAAACAAAGGAGAATTATACTGAGGAAAATGCTAGAAGGCAAAAAAAAAGGAAAATGTAAATAGTGTTGGTCTTAAAAGGGCAGAATGTTTTGTTCTTTTACTTTTTCTAAATTTTTCATAAGTACATATTACTTTTACATTTTTAAATATAAAATATGCTCTTAGAGCTACATCTTGCTATATTTAAGAGAACACTGAGGAGTGCTGATCTTGAGGCATTTTCCTCTCATCACAGTCTCTGGGTCACTTACAGTCACCGTGGTGTGTACTTACTTCCGGTTAGTTTCTTTCCTCTCAATCAGACAACTCCCCTCTAGAGAGATGCCAGCGAAGAGTCCCCGGGACTTGCAGTACGTGAAGACGGCGGCAGAGCTCCTCAGGGCCACGTTTCCTTCCAGGTTCCTGCAAAGGGTGGAGGAGGACGGTGGCTGGATGGAACCACAGCCAGGGTGTGAGGGCGTGGTGGCAGGAGCCCTGCACTGCAGAGTATGTGGGCACCTGGTGTTTCCCACACGGGGAACAATGCAGCTCTGGGTGCTGAGGAGCCCAGGCTCCTCCTACCTGCAGTATTTTCATCAGCCTGCACACCTTTTCAGTTACACGGTTTCACTGGGTAACTTCCATAAGTATGCAATGTTAAACTGAGAACAGACTTCCATTAACAGAAGAAAAACGCACGTTAAGTACTCTGAGCACTGCTCAATAAGACCCATTTCAGATTTTCATGATCTGGTCTGAGAAAAAGCTTTTTCTATCCTGAGCAATACTATCCTTTATGAGTTAAATTTAATTCACCTTGCCTCCCTCAAAGCTTGCAGTAAATTTTATGCCCAATTCCAAAAGAAGCCATGCCTATATTTCTGAAACATTTTGTTTCTTCTTATATATTCTGGTTTCAGATTTTCTAGTTTATCACACTGCCTGTGTTTTGTGATTTTTATTTGTGATGACCTCAAATCTTCTGGCAGATGCAGGAATCATGTTGGTTTATTTTAAATCAAATTTCCTCTTAGTGCAAAAAATATGTATTTTTAAGTTTTCACTGTCCTACATCTATCCTAAGAGCACTTTACAAAACTCACCTTCCCAAGGGCCCAACAGCCACGGTGAAATTCCCTCCGAGTGTCAGGTTTCCACCCTTGGCAAAAGCTTCCACTGCTCTGTCGTAATTCAGGATGATCACCAAATCCGATACCTAAAATGTAGAAACTGATTTATTAAAAAACAGTTACAACTAAATGTCGTTTAAGATACATGTTGATTAAACTCAAATACGTCATATATAGACAGAACAAATATGAAAATGAGTAAGAGCCATTAGTTTTAGCTATGGTAAGATCCATATTGCACAAGCAATCAGGGCAGACAGCTGGGGGCACCAAGCACCAAGCACCTGCTGTGAAATTCCATTTTCTCTGCTCATCCTAAGGGCCTGAGGCTCCCGTCCAGGAAGGCGGAGGCTGCCACTCCTGACAGCCAGGGCCGACCTGACCACGCAGGCAAGTGACTGAATGCACTCCTGGCAGGCATGATCCCACCACCAGGGAAGTGCAGGCTGCGGGGCCACACAAGCGCCACATGCCAGGAAAAATCAGTTTCCATTAGTGATGCCCACCACTGTGACTTACTGATGCTCCTCTAAGTAGAAGCAAAAACCAGAATGCGATCAACCCAATGCTCATGGAGGTCAACTTGGACAAAAGGTTTTTTCTCAAGTTCACCACCGCTGTGGTGGTGCCCAAGGTTAGAACAGAGAAGTAACACACCCACTGAGTGCCAGGCAGGGCAGGAGGCTGGAGCCGGCCAGGGCCTTGGCAGCCAAGTGGTCGAGTACGCAGACCAGCCTTTGACCTCTGACCTTCCTGCACTCAGATCTCATCACAGGACCTGAGGTAGGAACTGTCAGAAGGGTCAGGAGCAGGTGCCATGTGCACGGGACACTGAAGGCAGCCATGGGTGCAAGATGTAGACTCAGAATTGAGACTCCAGACTACTCAGGTGTGAATCCCACTGCTGCTGCCTGCACACTAAGGGGCCACAGGACAATTATGGAGCTGCTCGAAGCTCAGTTTCTTGCTCTGTGAAATGGGTACGATCATTCTAATAACCACATTTATAAGGATGTCTGAGGATGAATTTAAATCATTTGTGAAGCCTGGCATGGTTACCACATCTCATAAAACACAACAGAGGTCAAGCTGACCTTGAACGACGCTTTAACTAGTACAATTTTTCCTGTTTTCAAATTCATGTTTTCCTTTTATCTACAGAAAAATTCTTTTATTGCCAAAAGTGATTATATATGAAGGGACCTAAAGAAGTTCCTGATCAAGTAGGTTCTTAAGGCATGTTTAAGAGCTGGCCCCAGCAGAAGGCTTCCCCCTGACTCCTGCCAAATGCTACTTTCATTTTACATTTAAACAATTTCTTTGGATTGTGGTGTTGAGTGACACAGAATGATTTAATATTTTAATGCAAAACTAAGCACCCCTGGCCAATGACCATGTGACCTGTATGTCATGGGCACTCTGGGTAGCAAATCCACCTTGAATTACATGGAACATCCACATTAGAAAATGCAGATTTCTGCCCAGGACCTTGCAGCTGTTCTCCTTGTGTCCTTCTGCTTTGTACATCTCAGTACAATTAAGTAAGGTGAAACTGTAAGAGGCAACTAAAGAAAAAATCAATTTCTAATCTTCTATCTGGTCTTTACTGGGATCCTTTGAAATAAGAGCAAGATGATCCCATGTTCTTTGGTGATACCACTAATTAGATAGAGAACCAGGTCACAGCTCTGCAGACAGCTTGAGGAACACGTGACTGCCCGTGGCTCTAGTTTATTTCCATCGTACTGAGTAGGGAGCAAAACAGATTTCCTGCAAGAGAACTGAGCAGCAGAGCAACATGCTGCAGCAGGTCAGAGGCGGCTAGAGAACCCTGTGAAAGGAGTTTACATTAAAAATTAAATAAAATGCACACCATGTACTTTCAGGAACATATCAAAGCCAATCACTAAACTCAACTTGAGAAGGAGGGAGTGGGATGGGAATTGGGGAAGGGTTAAAGGAGAAATGTGTACATGTATGCCTTTACCAGCTTGTACCTAACAAAGATGTATGATCACAATGCACCAATAAAAAAATTAAATAAAATGTTAGTTTTCCATTTAAATAAATACTTAAACATAAATATTAAAAATGAGAGCCACCAGCAGGAAAAGCTGGGCGGATGTGTTCCCAGCCTCCTCCTCTCTGCTGTTGCTGTGAAGCCAGCCTTCCTCAGCCAGACACTGCCCTTCAGCAACCAGGAGTCTGGCTCAGGTGAAGCCTGGGGTCCCTGTGTGGTCCTCACACAGGCTGTGCTGCTCTCCTCTCCCATTCTCTCAGCCATTTCTAGACTGCCAGGAGCAGCTGCAGTATGTGGATCCCAACCCTTCTTGCCTTTCCATCACATGAGGAACAGCCAGTCACCATGCAAAACAAATAGGTGTCATCTCTCAGCAGCCCGCATCCCTCAGACAACAGTCCTTCTCTCACGTGGTCCAGGGGCTGAGAACTGTGCTCTGACCCTAGCAGCATCTCTCCCACTCAGCCTAGGAGCCTTCTCCTCCAGGAAGCTGAGAGAGAATTCTTTCTGGACAATGCTGTCTTCTTTATTCAAATGCCAATGATAGGAGCTGATGATTCAGTGAAAACTCAGTTGTTTGGTACAAAAGTCAAGTGAATAAGTCCAAAGACAGGCCATGCATGGGGTTTAGAAAGAAAATATTAACAGCATTTAAAGCAGGTCTTAGCATCATTTCCCTAGACCACTGACTCTCAAAGCCTTGTGTCTCAGAGTTGGACCTCTTTACCAATCTATCTCCTATCAAACAGCTTTCTTCTCCCAAACAGACCCTCACTCCAGACGCAAGTGGCCATTCACTAATTCAGATAGTTACTCAGTACACACTGGATCTGAAAGAAGAAGGAGCCATAAATTCAACTCCTGCCCTGCAGGACTTGAGGTCTAGATACTGCGGTCGATGTGCTTTGCTGTGTGACTTAGCTAAGCTAAGGTCATCAGCGCTCATGGCCAGGATGGCCCTGCAAATGCCTGGGGTCCAACACTCCTCAGTGAGCCCCACAGCAAGGCAGCAAGCCCCAGGACAGCCTAGACCGTTCTTGCTGAAGCGGTGTCCTTTACACAGCTGGTGCTGGTTAGTTATAAAAGCTGATATAAAGCTGGCATGGTAGCACACACCTGTAATCCCAGTACTCAGGAGGTTGAGACAGGAGGATTGAAGTTTGAGGAGTCTCAGCAAGTAGTGAGATGCTCATCAACCTAGTGAGTTGATGAGTAAAAAACAAAACAGAGCTAGGGATGTAGGTTGAAGGTAGAATTCCCCTGAATTCAATTCCTAGTATCACAATCAATCAATCAATAAACAGATAGCAAGCTGACATGTGGGACAGGGAAAGAAAACCACAAAATGAAAATGACAGTGTTTTTCTAGCTGATTCTCTCAGCACTAAGCTCTGGTGCTCTGAGTCACCCCCGAAACAGATGGGGGTATCTAGAATAACAGTGCAACAGGAAGCGGGGGCAGAGGGGGGGCCCGCCACAGGTCAGAGGTATCAGAAGGGAAGGGGAACTGGAGAGTCACCTGGTCCAACCTTCCTCTTCATTTTACAGGTTTGATTCAAGAGGATTAAGTACTTTCCCCAATGTTCTATGACTAAAAGAAGAGTTGAAATTTGACTACTAAAGCTGAGTTTTCATTCCAGTCCATCCTAGTCAGCATATTAAAATGCCATCTGTAGACGTAAGGGCTTTGGGGCAGGGGGGAGACAGGTTTCCATGGCAGCACCTAGGAGCTCCACAGCCCCCTGCCCTCCAAAAGAACATTGATAATGGGCAAAAGTTATAATAAGAGGTATTTAACATCAGAGGGAACTGCCCTACAGGCTAGCAAAGGAAACCAAAGATGTGTGCTCAGTGAATTCTGTCTAAGTGGCAACTGAGGAGCCAGTGAGGTCGGTCCACGTCAGCACCTGGGCTGTGGTGGTCATGGTGGAGCAGTTCTGAAGGAGAGAACTTGCAGGGACACCCTACTCCCTGGTGGGGACTTCTCCTGTCCATTATTCCCTGCTGCCGGAGCTCCATTCCAGGTGAGCAGGCTGCAGCCCCCTCCTCAGTCACAAAGCATCTCAGGCAGGCCCAGGAGCAACAGGGCCTGCCTGCTTGCCTGGCTAACCTGTAGGTAAAAAGCTCCACCTGGACAACTGAGCTGAGGAGAGAAAAGGCTGAGACCTGTGAGAGCTTACAGGTGTCACCCCATGCAAGGGCACCACTGTCTCGGCCTCCAGCTCAGGAGAACTGGCACACAGATTTTAGCTAGAGAGAGGCAGCTGCAAGAGTAAGAGCTCCAAAGTACCTCCAAGGGAAATGACTTTCAGCGCGGTGGAGAGTGGGGAAGGTTCAGGGTGCTATGGACAATAATGACCACTGTGGTGACACACAGCAGCCGGGGGAGTCCAACAGATTCCCCTGAGCACAAGCACAGCCACAGGTGGCCAGACATTGAGCTCAGAAGCCAGGAAAGGGGATGGCCAAGAGGCCCTTCTGCAGCAGGAGGAGCCCATCAGACAGCAAAGCAATCGCAGGCCAGTAACATGATGGTACACTCACAGTGTCAGACATACAGCTCAGCCTGAGGTCAAGGAAGCAGCCCCAGCATGCCCACCATGTGCTGCCCCATCGTGCACCTCTGAGCTGTGGGGACAGACCTCACTGACATAGTCGAATCACAGAACAGACAAGCCATCAACGAGCACCCCTGCTTACTGTATATTGCCACAGTCCCACATGCTAAGCAGTGTACCCGAAGCAGCACCAACATGACAGAGCATACCTATACAAACACTTGTCTAGCACATCACAAAGCAGGATAATCTCAGGGAAACTTTGTAAATGTGGTCCTTGATCTACGTGTCATTAAGTGCAGGAGACCATATTGTCTAAAACATTAAGTTTTCAACAAAAAGGATGAGACAAGTAAAGAAACAAGAGAATGTGAACCATACAAAGAAAAATAAAAAAAAACAGCAAATGAGAGTAATTGCCTTTAGATGGTCCATATTTAAGATTCAGCAGACAGAAAATAACCAAAATATGTGAGAAGATTTACATAAAAAATGATGAAGTAAAGCCTGCATAAGGAGAATGTCTCCTGAAATGCAGAATATTTCACTGTTACACTGTTAGGAGGTAAAGCAATACAAAAGAGCCAAATAGAAATTCTGGAATTAAAAAGTACATTACCAACATGAAAAGTCCAGTACAGGAGCTCAATAGTAGATTTGAGCAGGCAAACAAAAACCTCAGAGAATCTGAAGACAGATCAATAAAGAGATGAACTTAGGAACAAAGAAAAGTGTGCAGAAACATGGAAAACTCTGAGTCGCTGCAAGGTTCAGTATGTGGGATGCAGCACAGGAGCAGGAGAGGGAAGCAGAGGAAGCTTCCGAGAAGCAACGATGAAAGGCACTGGTGTACACTCAGGAAGCGCCATGAATCCTGGGCAGGATAAAGGTGAGGAGACCCAACCAGCCCTCACTGAAAACGCTGGAACACTGAGAGAGGCCTCAAAGGCAGCAAGAGAAGAATGTCTCCCCGTGTGAAAGGAACTTCAGTAAGACTGAAGCTGGCTTCGCCATGAGCAGTGGAAACCAGAGAGCACTGAGAAGGCAAATCAGAGTGCTGAAGGAATCTACCTCCAGAAAATCACCTTTGGGAAATGAAGGTAAGCAATGACATCCCCAAATTAAAAGAAAAAGCTCAAGGGAATTTGTTGCTTTTGAATTCATTTAAAATTTTACAGTATTTATTTTTTATTGATGCATTGTAATCACACATCTTAATGAGGTACATGCTGGTAGAGGCACACGACACTCATTTATATCTAATTTAATTGTGGCTAAAATGGCACAATTTCCAAAGAATCATTATGGAACTTGTTTTTGGCCTTTAGTCTATTGATTTTTAGTGCAGTCATTATTGTTTTTGAAATAAATACTAGCTGGAAGGCTGTGGAGAGAAGTTCTGATGTGCTGAACTGGAGGTTTGGGCATGAGCCCATGGATCAACAGAGTACAGCAACAGCTACACCTCCTGCAAGAGGGAGCAGTTTCTGCAGGCTTTGATTTGGTTTATATACTACAAAAATGCAGCCCTGATAACCAGAACTAAAACATCCCCTGTATGTATAACCACAGATTTATGCAGCATGACTGCAAATGGTCAAAGGAGGAAGAAAAGAGAGTTAGCAGAAATACTTCCTCCTTGTGAGGCTGAGGAAATCTGAAACTATGGCAACAGAGCAAATTCTCAAAAGGATGGCTCCAGAGGAAATCGCCTGGAATTTGAGAAGAATATGACTTGAGCACATTAGGAGATTTGATGTACCAATCACTCAGCGACAGAGCATCAGATGAAAGAGAGAAGATCTCCAGGTCTAGGGTAATTAGATCGTATGTGTAACTTCCAGTCCATGATAGCAGCCATAGTCATTAGGAGCAATGTTATAAACATAAATATAGTGAAGTTAACATTCACTAAAAGGATTTGAAGGCACTGGAACACCAGGTGTCGCAGGCCTGCATTGGGCCACAAGTGGCAATGTGTTGTGTGGAGCTGGTTCTGCTCAGGACTGAGCTGCAGCTTCCAGCAGCCTACCAGTGGAGTACGTGACTTTACAATCAGCAACCCATAAACTGCCAAGTATTGTTTGTCAAACTTTCTTGTCAATGAAAGGAAAGGAAAAACAGGAACTATTAGCTTCATTGGGAAAAAGAGAGGTGACCGGGGTGTGCACATGCTCAGCATGCACATGGCCTTGGGTTAGATCCCCAGCACAGCAAGCAAGTAAGCAACCAAGCAAGCAGGCGGGAACAATTTCCATTGGTGTTAGAGGCAAAATAAGCACTCTAGGAAACTTTTTTGTTTTTACGTGTTAAGATCCAGGTACCTTTAGGAACCTGGCAAGTTTGCATATATATATATATTAGACTTACCTCAATTCCTATCTCAAATCCCCCACCAAGCCCAGCTATTCCAATGGCTGAAGGAGCAGACCATTCTAATAGAACAAAAACAAAAACATATTTTAACATTAAAAGCCCTTTATATATGACTATGAAAAAGAAAAAATGCTAAAATGTGAATAATGTTCCTTTTTAAAATAAGGAGACTTAGTATTTTCTCATACACTTAAAATGCTTTTTAAAATGTATAGACAATATTTTAAGTTGAAGATATTTGAGAGGCATTAGCAATCATGTGAGTCAGATTCACAAGCTCATGTTACCTAAGCTCTCCACCAACACCCGTAACAGCAAACTGCTGGTTCTACCCACTGAACATACATAACATTTGGTAATTTCAGCTGTCTGCATTTTAATAATTTAGCTACAGCTGTAGTCCTTGCTGCAATTTTATCAGAGTTATGAAATCAGAAGAATTAAGTTTTTGTAATCACTCTTGTGATTGTAAAAGTATTTTACAATCCCAATACCATTATAAATTACTGTGTACTTATTTTCCCCTGATATAAAAACAGTTAAGCAAGTTATGTTAAGCAAGTCTGGATAAACATACTTTTAACATGGCATGTGGGGGTCAAAATAAAGCCTCCCAAATGCTTTCCCTCTGCTGTCTGCTGCATTCTGGATAAGAGGTATTACCTGATACACCAGGACTAACTGCTGGGCTCGGAGATTCATGACAGAAATTGGTGTCTGAGACCCAAAGCTGCTTCTCATTTCCTATGTTGGGAACCATCCTGATTCACAGGTCTCTGTCTGGACGGAAGCTTGCTTTGCCTTATTTGGATAGCTTTTAAATTACCCTCAGTCAGGTGTGTAGCTGCTGCTCAGGAGAATGGGGAGAGAAATTTAGACTTTGAACTAATAGAAAGTTCTACTGGTACTGAAAGGGCCTCAGAGCTGGGAATGGGTGGTCCTCTGCTTCTCAGATGCCACAGCCCCATCAGTGGGTAGCCAGGGCCAGGGTCAGGCCCTGTAGCCTTGGAGTTCCAAGATCTTCCACAGACAGTAGTCCCATCTAAGTGACCCCTGGGGATGCAACTGTGTGTGGCTGAGTTTCACTGCTCATATGTCTGCTCATAAGCATCTGGGCAAAGCTTGAGAAGAGCATTATTTTTTTTTTCAATTTTTAAATATTTCACTTTATTGTTTTTTTAATTTGTGGCAGAAAACTTTTTAGTTAATGTAACCGTTTTGATCTACATGTTCCTTTGAAACTTGTGTGAGAGGCTTACAGAGGTGAAGTGATTGGTGGACACGACCTAGGGGTTTGAAGGCCGCCTCCCACTGTAGCCCCAAACCCCAGCCACACACTAAGCTACGAAAGCAAAGCTGCAGCTTCTGGGAGATTCTCAATTGCTGTGGGGATACCATGGCAGGAATCAGTGAATCAGACCGGCTGATAGTTAAAGGATGTGTGTTCTATCCACACTTGTATTTATTGTCTGTAAGTGGAAATTAATCTGTGCTAAAAACAAAAACAAAACAGCTATGAACAGAATGATGTGTGCCCTTAGATGATGGAGGAGCAAAGGCTAAATCGCATGAGAGGTATTTTAGTTGGTTTTGGCACCATCGAATGACTTAAATATTACTGTAAGTACTGATTTTTGGAAATTGGCATAAATATATTTTTACTTTGTCTCTGAAAAAATAAAGTAATAGATTTCAGAAAGTAATAGCAATTGTGCTGCTTTCGGTAGGATTCTGTCTGGGGAGCTCCTGGAATGTACAGAGTTCATATCTCCCACAGAAATGGAGGGACTCGAAGACAGACAGCATTTTAGTATCAACTTCTATAAACAGAAGAAAACTGCTGTCCCACAAGACAGAGTGAGGACTAGAGTTCACATCTAATGACAGAGATACACAAGCTGTCATGTTTAAGTAAGTGTCATGGAGACCTGTGAATGCACACAAGACAGCCAGACGTGTCCCAGAGTCTCGTCCTGTCCACTGGACCTCCTGCCACACTCTCTACAGAAGCATTCATGGCAGAAGCAGAAGAGAAGGTTCTGCAGGAGGGTCAACTCACTTCCATCTGCAAGGCGAGCCAGGACGATACCGCTGCCGCCCCTGGCCGTCACCAGGAACCCAGCTTTGATCACAGAGAGGATGGCCAGGCCCTTGGCCTTTGCAATGACGTGGGCTGTGGGAAAACAGACAGGAAAACCCAAAGTGACAATGCTGCCCGCAGCAGAACTTTGATCTTAAAGCCAGACAGCTAAGCTCACCTTTTATTAATAGGAAAATACAGATTCCAGAACACAAAGGAAGTGATTTAGCTACTTTAAAATTTTTTAACTTCATAAAAGTATATGTTATAGTATTCAAGTACTGCTACCTCACTAGTACACTGAAAATATAATTCAGTTTATAAAATACTGGTTTATTCACGTTTCAGAGAGTTCTCCTCATACAATGAGGGTGACTGCTGTGGGTGACTGATGCATCCACGGAAAGCAGAGCAGCATTCCTCTCCACCTTCCCCGGGAGCACAAGGGCACCACAGCCAGATGGCTCCCTCCATTGTCACAGAGCAGGCAAATAGTCTGTGCAGTCAGACACTGTCCTCTACCACACAGGAAAGGTTGTGTGGATGCCCCTGTAAAACATAGGGTCTCTACTATAATTGGGCAATTTCAAAATCTGAAGTAGTAACACTCATAAATAATGTGCCAGAGCATGAGGAAGCTGACATTCATCATGGAGCTGTTCTTTGGTTTTGTGTGTGGGGTGGGGAGGGGACTGGGGAATAAATCCAGTGGCAGCTCTTTTTATTTTTTGTTTGGAAACAAGGTCTCATTAGGTTGCTGAGTGTTTTGCTATGTTGCTAAGGCTGGCTTAGAACTTGTGATCCTCCTGTTTCAGTCTCTCAAACAGTAGAATTACAGAAGTATGCCACCAGGCCCAGCTTCAAAATTGACATTATTATTGATATTATTTTATCAACAAAAAGCTAAAGCTCATTTAAAGTTCTGAAATAACTTTGGAAAGTCTGGCTTAGAAAAACTAGTTGGTTTCTTTAATGCAGGATACAGTCATGCACTGTGATTAGTTAAGATGGAAATTGGAGCCAGGCATGGTAGTGCATGCCTGTAATCCTAGTACTTGGAAGTAGGAGTATCGTAGGTTCAAGGACAGCCTCAGCAAGCAGTAAGACTCTCTTCAACTTAGTTTCCAAATAAGAAATAAAATCGGGCTGGAGGTTGTAGCTCCAAGGTAGAATGCCTTTGAGTTCAATGCTTAGTATCAGAGAGAGAGAGAGAGAGAGAGAGAAATCATCCTACAACATTTCCAAGCTAACCTGCATATGAACCTTCTTTGTGCAAGATGAAACACCATGAAATGCCTTTTGGGAATAGCTGGTGTGGCAATCCATAGATAGCAGTTCCCAAATGCAGCCTGACTATAGATCAGTCACATGAAGAACATGCTAGAAAGACGCATCCCTGCCTTGCTGCTCTGAGTCCCAGCCAGTGGGCTGGAACAGGATTTAGGGCCTGTATTTTAATGGCCAAGGGGATACTGATGTATAGCTGTTCTGGGAATTATTGATTAATATCTCTTTAGACCATTATAGAATTTGAATATCTTATGTAGAAGGGGAAAAAGCACAAAATTAAAACATGTGTGAAGTTAGCTAGTGAGTTGCAAGACTGCTTTGGAAGTTCTAGAGAGACAGAAAGGCAGGAGAGTCTGAGGGAAGCTGGGTGGAGCAGGGCTGGCAGGCACACAGGGTTCAGGGCCCTGGCACCTCCACCCCTGGCTTATGTCTCACGGCACCTGTGCAGCCACCTGTGAGCAGACCAAGGGGACCACATGGGAAGAGTACCACTGGGTCTGCCCTGAGCAAAAGGGAACCTGGGGTCAGCTGTCTCATGAAAAATGCTGAGGAAGGCAAAAAGCAACTCAGAAAATGAGCACATTTAGAAATTACCTACCAGGAATGATCTTATCAGGTCCATTTCTGGAAGTTATTTCTGTGAATTCTCTCAAAATCCTAGCAGCCTTCTTTGCTTCCGATTTCAGATTGGAAGGTATAGGGTTATTCACTGAAAGATTTAACAAAAAGATATTTTAATAAAATAATCTACTAAACAAAAATTGAGAACCTACTGCAGTTTCATTTTCCTCATCTATGATTTAGCATTAACAAATCACATCCCACTAGACAAAGGATCCTCAAGTACTGAATACCTACTCTCTCTTCTCCTGAGACATTGAATCTACTCAGACTCTACTCAGACTCTAAGCTCTCGAAATCTCAGGAATTGCAAAACTATGGATTCTTCCTAGGAATCTCAAACAAAATCTGGTCCAATACCCCCATTTTGTATCTCCTCCCCATAATTAAAATGGTTAAAATTTAAAACAGTAGCAAAAGATGCACTTTACAATAGTCTGTAATATATAATATAAATTCAATATGCTTGACTATTCTTAGAAAGGTTTGAGCTGGCTGCCTGCAGACTTTTCCTATAGGTGATGTTCTGGTACACTTGGGAATTAAGTGTCACTACCAATAACAGAGCTAACTTCTGCACAGCACTTTGCGCTTTCAGCCTTGCCTGAGTATGCATGAACTCCTAAGAGTGTCTGTAATACCAGTACGCATACAGCACACAAGCTCTGAAGTGTGCTGAGGAAGGTGGACTGTTTTTTTGTCACTGGATGAGAGAGCTGAAGAACTGAGATGTTCAGGGCTCTGATGTGAGACCCAGGAGTACTGTGCTGAGATTCCTCATCCATTGCCTATCATCTCAGGTGCACGCACGGCCGCTGGGCTTCTGTGGAAAGGGCGGAAGGCATTCCTATGCTCTGTTCTGTGTGACCTACTTCAAGGACTGAAGACAGAGGCACGTCACAGGAGACTTGCACTAGCAGACTCCATGATCAAAGAGCACAGGGAAAAGAGTGCGTTTATTTAGCAAAACATAGGTATTTCCAGTGAAATAATGCAATATGTTTGGTGCCTGGTGTGCTAGAAATATGGAATTTACTTTAAAAGTGGAAAGTGAGCTAGGGTCATATTAGAGCTTTATTAAGAAGCTGGTTTGGTTCCTTGTGGCTCAACACAGAGGTATTGTCAAGACCTGAGCCTGGAAAAGTCCAGCCCACAAATTTTCAATGGTGTGAGTTTGGGGAGAGGAATGTGCTTTCATGGGTAGTTTGTGCAAAATGAAATGTGTCCAGTGTGTGTATCCTACCCCTTTGGTATCAGATCATTGGTATGTTTTAGCATTCTTCATCTTTCACTAACCTCCATTTCACAATAGTTAAAATATTGGCTCTTAGTGTAGACTTTTGGAATCAACTGAGATACAACTTACAAAATGAATCACTAATTTTGCAGGTGTTGCTCAGTGAGCATGGACCACAGTCCTAACAATCCAGCCAGTCCCTCCCTGCATCCACCCTGGACACAGGCAGGCATGGCTTTGACTTATATCACTAGATGTTGGTTTTATCTGCGATAGAATCTTATATAAGTGAAAGTAAACAGAGCAGGGTATGGTGACACACATCTGTAATCTCAGTATTTGGGTGGCTGAGACAGGAGGATCCCAAGTTCAAGGCCAGCCTCAGCAACTTAGTGAGACCCTATTTCAAAATAAGAAATAAAAAGGGCTAGAGGTGTAGCTTAGTGTAAAGCACCCCTGGGTTCAATCCCAGTACCAACATAAAACAAAGCCCTATAAAAGTAAACACCATGTATCCTTTTCTAGCTAGCAGGTTTTACCCACCATAGCATTAATGGAACTTGTTGTGTTGTTCCGTGGACCTGAAGCCACCCTTTTCACTGTGGAGGGTATCTAACATGTGGAAACACCTAGACATGTGCTTCTAGTCACCTGCGCTGGACAATTAGGAGGCTTCCTGCTTTGGATTATTCCAAATAAAACTGCTATAAATATTCCCATTAAAGTCTTTTGTGCATCTGTTTTATTTCTCTTGAGAAACATCTAAGACATGAATCATTGGTTCACATGGCAAGTGCATGTTTATCTACATGAGAAGCTGCCAGGGGTCTTTGAATTGAAACTATTTTACAGGCACACCAAAATTCCCGAGAGCTCCAGCTACTCCATGCCCCAGGACACCTGCCAAGGACAGTTTGGTGAGTGGGAGTTATATCAATGGCATTTCCCTGCAGATTCAGTTTTCCCTTCTCACATGACTGATGATGTTGAACATTTCTTCTTGTGCATCTTTCTGTATTTTGTGGTGTCTGTTCAAATCTTTTTCCCATTTAAAAATGTGCAGTATTTTCCATTTGTTTTAGTTATAAAAGATCTTTACATACCATGGACTTATGTCCCTCTTCAAATACACATATATCTTTTTTTTTTTTTTTTTTTTTTTT
>PVLC010012054.1:0-16028 GCA_004027655.1 Graphiurus murinus | reverse complement strand
TCACATATATCTTTAATATTTTTCCCAGTTCATGGTTTGTCTTACTATTTCCTTTATGGTTTACTATTTCTTATGGTATGGATTAAGTGAGAATAATTAAGCAAAAAATCTATGATTTTTAAGGTTTTTATGATATTATCAAAATACTTTCCAGGACCATTGTATTTAGAACCACTGGGTATTCCCATCAAAATGTCTACTGCTGCTGGGGACTCTAAAGAGGCACATCAGGAAGATGGGGTGAAATGGGACATTTTTATTTGAAATTATCTATATACTAAGGAATTTTTCTTTTGTTTGTTTCCATTTCCTGTTGTTTTATTTATTTATTTACTTTGCACTTTTAAATCATGTTCTTTGCCTACCTTTCTGTTGTCATTTCTTTTGTCTGTAATTTTAGCTATGCTGCAAGTCTATGTCTCAGCTTGTTGATTTTAAATTTTAAGTACAGTGTTCAGCGTCTGTCTTTATTTACGTAGCATTATCTCTCTGATCTTTCTACTATTTTCGCCTTTCTATCTATTATCATGAATAAAAGTGTCCACTTAAAAATACAGCGATTATTCTACATTTTGTTCCAAAGCTTTTATTTGATTTGTCTCAAACTTTTATTGGTATAGGATATAAGGTAGGAACTCAAGATTTTAAAAATATGTAACACAACCTATTGAACAAGCCATAACATTTAACTAAAAACACCACCTCATAAACAATACCCATTTAGGAATACATGACAAAGAATATTAATGAATCAATCTGAGATAACTGTCATCATATAAAGATGAAGTGAAATTAGCTTACAATATCACATCACACACAAAAAGTTTCAATGCATTGAAAGCCTAAGTATTAAAAGTGAAATTTAATAGCTTTAGGATAAAAATAATAGGAAGCATCTTTATGGTTTGGGACATGAGGTAATTCCATAAACAAGGCAGAACAATAAAGAGAAACTTTAGACATATTCAACTACATTAAAATTAAAAGAATATTCTGATATACATTTAAAGAATAAAAATATAAGTCACAGACCAGAAGATTTTTTCATACAAAGAAAAACTACAGAGATTTAGGATCCAGAATACACAAACAGCTTCTAAAACTCAACTAAAAGACAATTACACAATAGAAAATGGGCAGTTTGTGCTTAATTCTCAGGTGAGGGAAACTCTTGTCAATAAATAGATGAAAAAGTAATCACATTGGCAAGGAACCAGGAGAATTCAGGTGGGGCCACAAGGAGTTACCGTTTCTTACCCTTCAGATTGGAAATTAAATGCCTGCGCTGAGCACAGGCGGGGGACATCTGGGTGCTGTATGGAATGGTCAGCCAGGTGGAGCACAGGGTGTATGCTCCTGTGAGGTAATGCCTCACCCCGAGGCATTACCTGGGACCACCCCGAGATTGGCATAACGGTGGTCCCAGAAGACAGGTCCACCTGGCCCTGTGAAAGTGACTACTTGGAGAAAGGGCCTTTGGCATTGCAATTCAGAAAGGCATCTGGATTCCCCGAGTGGGTCCTGATCCAATGACAGGTGTCTTCATAGGAGATAGAAGAGAAGGCCAGGGAGAACTGGAGAGGTGGCAAGGAGTACCTGAGTGGACAGGAAGCCCAGAGCATCCTCCCTGCAGCTCCCAGCTGAGACAAACCCTGCTCCTATTTAGACCAAGAGGTCACATTGTGCTGGTGGTTCTGAGATGCTGAGAGCCCTGTGCTCTTGATGCTTTATCTGCAACAGTGAAAATGAAGGTGGGGAGAAACGGGAAGTTCTCAGAGCACCTGAGAACTAAGTCACATGGATCAGAAAAGTCTTTTTTGTTGAAGTCAATTTAGACCAGAGTTTCTGATACATGCAACATAATACTTTATATCAGGAAGGAATCTTAAGGTAGCCCTTCAAATGACACTGATTTACTAGTATTCTCTGAACTTTTCCTATTATTAATGCTTTCATTATACAGTATGAATTCAGAGGACCTTTGGAAACATCTGAATGAGGAAAATTTCAGGTGAACATTTGAGCTTTTAAAGTACATTTTACCTCTTTGGTTAGGTGCTAGGACAGGCATGGTGGCGCACACTTGTAATTCCAGTACTTGGGAGGCTGAGATAGAAGGATCACAGGTTTGCAGCCAGCCTCGGCTACTTAGTGAGGCCCTCTGCAACTTAGTGAGACCCTGTTTCAAAATAAAGAATAAAAAATAGGGTTGGGGGTGTAGTTCGGAGGTAGAATGCCCCTGAGTTCAATCCCCGGTACCACCAAAACATAAAAAAATAATAATAATAATAAAAAAGTATATTTTATGGAGGTAGAATTTAGTCATGATTTGAGGTAACCTACTAAAGGTGGAAAATTGCTTATTTGGTATTCCACAAGTGTTATAGAAAAACATATATAGTAAAGAGTATTTCTACTCTTTTAGTTTTCCAGTTTCCAACTCTATTTGCACAGTCAATAGATTTTGAAAACTCTGATGGGACCTAGTTTCTCTTCCATTTTGGTTGCTAAGAAAGACAGAAGGTGTTGGGCTGGTGGGAGTCAGCAAGACAATATAAACAGAATACAAGTAGAGGCTCACCTGACATTAATTTGTTTGTTTATAAGGTAAGTATATTGGTTGTAAAGTGCATTATGACTGAATAATGTATTTGATTCCTGACTTCTTGCTGGTATCCGAGGTGAAGACATAGAACTTTAATTCTCATAGAATGACTGAGTCTGCTGTCGGTGTGGGGTGGGCGCTGTCCATTTGCAAGTGCGCCCCTCAAGCACAGTGCGGGTTGTCCTGTGGGCAGCTGCTCAGAGGCTAGCTGTGTCACTTCTATGCAAGACAGCTGAAAACAGTGTGCTCCTCACTGTCCTCCCCACCACCTGCTGGATGAAGAGGGCTTCGATGGCAGCGCCAGGAAGGGAGGAAGGAAGCCTTGAACCACCGCAGCAGGAGAGCCCACCTGTGACACCTCGCTAAATGTCCAGCTGGGGAGAGAGGTTCCTGCTGCATTAGTAGTGGAAACTTGAGGGCTTAATTGGTATGCAAGTAACTATTCCCTAATACCTTTACAAAATATTTCTGATCTCTCTATGATATCTGCCAAGGAAAAAAGAAGTAGTTATAACTTTAATTTTCTACCTCAGAACTTGATCCCAGGCATTCCTCCTGGGCTTGCAGCAGGTGTGTCTCCACAGGGGCCTCTGAGAGCACAGCCAGACAGAGGTGGAAAGAGAAGCTGGTCACAGAGGGCCATGTAGAAGTCTAAAGGCGCCCAGACTTTAAGTCACAAGGATCAGAAAAGTCTTTTTTTGTTGAAGTCAATTTAGACCAGAGTTTCTTTTTTTCTTTTTCTTTCTTTCTTTCTTTTTTTTTTTTTTTTTTTTTTTTTTTTTTTTTTTTTTTTTTTTTTTTTTTGTGGTACTGGGGATTGAACCCAGGGGCATTCTACCTCTGAGCTACACCCCCAGCCCTATTTTTTTTTTTAATTCTTTATTTTGAAACCGGGTCTCACTAAGTTGTGGAGGGCCTCACTAGGTAGCTGAGGCTGGCCTTAAACCCAGATCCTCCGGTCTCCACCTCCCAAATGCTGGGATTACAAGCGTGTGCCACCACCCCCAGCTAGACCAGAGTTTCTGACACATGCAACATAATACATAAATCTGATCAACAGAGACTTTCTACTTTGAACTCTCTCAACTGAACAGGATTAGACCAGTCACACAAGCAAATTCCTCAGTTGCTGTGCAAACATCCTGCTCAGAGGAAGGTGAAGGTCAGCCCTGTAAACATGAGTAGAAGCGCTACTGGGCTCAGAAGAACCTAGTGAGCTGCAGACTAGAGCTCTTCCCACGGGCTGCCAGCTTTGGATGGGGAGGTTGCAGACCAGCCTGGTCATAGTGAGGCAGGCCTTTTCAGTTTCTCTGCTGAACTACAGAAAATACCACAGATTCTGCCAAATTTCCAATAAAATCATAGTGCCTGATTATAGGTAGGCACAGTGAATTTCTATGTTGTAACAATAAAAAGAAAATATACAAATGAGCTGGGCATGGTGGTGCACACTTGTAATTCCCATACCTGGGAGACTGAGACAGGAGGATCAAAATCAAACAAATGATATATTTTTTTAATAAAATACCAGGAAAAACTTATCTTGTAAATCTCATCAGCGTAAATGAGTTTAGGATCTGGAAATGGTTTTACATATTGGCCATAAGTCAATGACTCAGGCTAGGACCATGGGGGCCACCAGTGACATCTGCATCCTAGTCATTGTGAGTTGCTCCTGGGGCGAGAAAACTGACCACTGTTCTACCTAGGGCCAGGAACAGAATCCAGAGACCAGCTGAGGATCCCAAAGTTACCCTCCATCAATAAGCACCCACTAAATGATTTTCCTCAATACACACCAAATTATAAAAAGGGAACCTATAGGAAAAGAGAGCTTAGAAATGATTTTCCATGTTTCCATTCATTACATACTAATCAAGTTATTAAATCTTATAATTTATATGAAATGGAGGTTAACTTGCTAAACTGATAAAATCCCAGCTGAGATCAAAGAAACTAGTATGTGGCTAAGGATATACAGTATTTAGAACAAGTTGATCAAACCTTAGCCCAAACAACAAAAGCCTTCATCTGCATGGCTTTGAATGCCGCCTTTCTTGGTGAGCACAGTTTGGAGCCCAGGTCCTGGCAACTATGACCTTTGCATCTCACACCAAAGCTTATCCTTCTGGGGCCCTGGCTGAACACAGGCCACTCTGGTCCGATCATCTCGTATTTAAAATGGATTCTTCCAGAGAAAATAAAAATACCTAACATGCTTAGGTCTCAACTGGCAGAAAATTGCATCTTGTCATGATACCATCTGCAAATAAGCTACTGAGGGCAGAGACTTGCAACTACCCTCAGTAGTCACATGGTACAGTACTTGTACTTGATTGGTATCAACTTCATTTTGAAAGACCAATTCTCTGTTCTGAATAGTGACAAATCTGAGAATAAAGATTTTCTAAACGGAATAAAAGTACTAAAGCACTCTTGAGGGGGAAAGACTTAGATTTTTCTAATCTTACAAAAGATAGGTAGTAGTATTGACTCATTTTACAGAAACTTTGTTTAAATTGAACCTCAGTGGACCAATAAATTATTCTCCTTAATTTAGATAGGATGAGCAGGATGGAGGTGCTGATTATTTTAACCTCCAACATAGCAATTTGCAAGCAATCCCACTCTGTTCAGATATTTCAATAACAGCCATCACCGCGGGTAAACAGCACCTTAACCCAGAGACCTGTTATTCTCTGAACTGTGTGTGCAGATTTTCTAACTCATGATTCATCTAAACATTTCTTCACATCTCAATAAAACACCCAGGCGGGCAAGAATGCAGGACAAGCACGCTCGGCAAGCAGAGAAGCCCACGCCGTCTCCAGCGGAGTGCTCTCTGGCCATGCCTGACAGGGAGAGTGGAGCCTTTGATTACTCCTTTCCAGATTGGCCTCAGCAGGCACAGCGGCGACGCTGGAATATTTATTGAAGTGAAGTGAAAATCAGTTTTCAGTTAGCAGTGAAATACCATTTCCTCACTGTTATCAATCAATGCTAGAAAAAAAAAATCGCTGTATCTAGATCCCCAGTGGCTCGGCACTCAGCACACGCCTCCTCGCCACCTAGTGCGCACACCTGAACTGGGTCGCAGGGCCAGGTGAGGCTGCGTGTAGGGCCTCCGTACTTCTCCTTCGTGGGGGCCCCGAACAGGAACTTTCAGGGCTTTGTAGTAAAGGCGACCATTCCTGCCTTTACGTGTCAAGAGCACAGGGCTCTGTTCGTTAAGGCAATTTGGAACAGGAAGATAGCATAACCATCAGATATTTTAAAATATAGTGAATTTCAGTTGTCAAAATTCGAAACATAGGGATGGTTATCCTATGAATTGAAACAACTGTGGCTAAATTTGAATCAAAACCGCCGTGGCCAAAAGTTCTGGGAAGTGCTTATCTTAAATTCTGACACTGTGAGGACCGATCCTGTGTGCGCAACACTGAACTCTTGGCGACAAGATCCTTCTTGGGTCCTCTTTCACCAAGATCTATCATCTCCAACAACGCCTTCTTAAAGGGCGAAAGGAGGTCACGAAAACCAAGGCTCCCTTTCCCGACCCCAGGGACGGCTTACTCGCGCCCCCACACCTTACTCACTTGTGCCCCCGAACAGCTCCGCTTCGCGCCCCTTGAGCTCCGCGCACCTTCACAGGAAGAGGAAGAGGGCGGCAGGACTCCGCCTCCCAGGGCGGGCACCTTTCCAAGAGAGGGGCACACCTGACACAGGTAAGGGAACAGGCGTATGCCCCGCCTCTGTCCGGCACAAAGCAGGACAAAACACAACTGCGCTGGACCGACTCATTCCATGGAGCCTTCTAAAATATCTATTCTTTTAATTCGGGAGAAACCACCAGACGCCCCAGTGGCTGGAGACTACGCAGAGGGCTGCCCGGGGGGCGGGGCCCGGGGCTCCTCTACCTGGGCTCATTAGGTCTGCGCAAGCCTTGCGGGGATTCGCCTCCAGGTGCCTCCGGGCTGCGGTGCAGCCCTACCCCCGAGCCCAGCAGCGCAACACCACCGCGGGGGATCCAGCCGACGCGGGGCTGGGAGACGCGGGCCAGTCCCGCCAGGCTCCGCCCCGCCTCGGTGCGTCCCCACACCCGCCCCCTGGAGGTGCTGAGGACCTGGTCAGTCCAGACACTGCTCTGTTGCCTTCCCCGCCCCGGACCCCGCCCCACCTGGAAGTGCTAGGTACTTGGTCTCTCCAGGCTCCGCTCTCCTGCCTGCCCCGCCCCATCCCCGCCCTACTTGGAAGTGCTGGCGACCTGATCTCTCCCGGCTTCGCTGTCCGGCCCGCCTCACCCCAGCACTGGAGGTGCCGAGGACCTGGTCTCTCCGGCCAGACCCCGCCCTCCTCTCATACTATCTCCATCCCTTTCCCGCCCACTCTCTGGCTCCGCCCACTGTTCTCTAGACTGTTTGGTGGGCCCGCCCCCACCCCACCCCTGCCTCGCCTCCGGCCCGCCCCCAACAGTTAGTGGCGGAGTTGCTGGTCTCTCCCCACTCGGCTCTCTGGCCTGGCACCGCCCCTCCTCCAGGCGTCACCCCGCCCCTTTTGGTCCGCCCTGGCCCCGCCCCTGGCCCCGCCCTTTGGCTCCGCCCCGCTGCTCTTCCAGCTGCAGGTGGCCCAGCCTCGGGCCGAGTGCGCAGGCGCGCGGGCAGAAGTCTTGCAGTGCGCATGCGCTGCGTCGGGACGCACGCTGACGCTGTCGCTGAGCGCGGGTGTGCGTGCTTGAAGATGGCCGAGCAAGTTACCAAGTCGGTACTATTCGTGTGTCTGGGTAAGGGGCGCCAACTTAGCTCAGTCTTCCTCCCTGGAATGGCTAGGTGGCCATTGGCGCTCAGGGTTGCGCCACTGGCCAGGATCAGTGGGCCAGAAGAGGCCGTGGCGGGAGGCCCGGGCGGGCCAGGCGCAGGGTACCTCGCCTCGTTTCCCTTCCCGAGGCCCTGTCCCCTCACCTGCTGTCCTCTCCTAACCCTGTGTTCTTCCTCACCTTCCTGTCCTTCCCCAAGCCAGTGTCCCCTTCACTTGCCCGTCCTCCCTCAATACTGTGTCCCCCTTACCTACCCATCCTGCCCAGTCCTGTGTTCCTCTCACAGGCTCGTCGTTCCCCAGTATCATGTCCTCCTCGCCTACCCGTCCTCCCCAATCCTGTGGCCCCCTCATCTGCCCATCCTCTCCAAGCTTGTCGCCTCACCTGCCTGTCTTCCCCCAAGTCCTTTCTCCCTCTCCAGCCCATCCTCCCACAGTACCGTGTCCCCCTTATTTGCCTGTCCTCCCCATCCCTGCCCATCCTCCCCAATCCTGTGTTCTCTTTCATCTGCCCCCAATCCTATGACCCCTTTCAGCTGCCCACCCATCCCCCAGGCTATGTCCGCTTTCACTCGTCCATCCTCCCCTAAGCTGTGTCCCTCACCAGCCATCCGCCCCCAAGCCTGTGTCCCTCCTCACTTACCCATCCTTTCCTAAGCCTGTGCCCCCTCTCACCTGCCATCTGTCCCAAGCTTGTGTCCTGGCTTCTGCAGCAAACTCTCCAATCCAGGTTCTTTTCTTTGTAACTTTCTCTGGTTATCCTCATCTGTGCCTAGGTGGACCTAAAGCTGCAGGACAGATGTTGGGTTAGGGAGCCTGAAACAGCACTTGAACTCTTTTGCTTGCTAGTGTTCTTGGCCTGCAATCACAGTATATCTCAGGTAATGGCAGGTACCGCACTCAGTTCTGGGTCCTAGGCTCCCCAGGTCTCAATGTAACCTTGGTCTCTAGCCCATGCCAGTGTCTCAGTTTCTCCAGGTGAAAAGTACTTTCCAGTTCAGAATTATTCTCATTCTTAGAATTTTAGCACTTAGCCTCCCTTTCTTGAAACAATTCACTTCTTATTAGTTTGCGATGTTTTCTCAGTGCTTCCACCCCAAGGAGAGGGGGAATACTAAGTTTTCGGGAGGCCGATATTTTATCTCATTTGGCCTGTTTGCATTTCCTATAGGGTAAAGCTTCTTTTCTCATTAGAATAGAACTCTAGTGTGAGCATTGCCTTCCAGAACCCCTTGCTAGCCTGCATGGATGTGCTTAGTCACCTCGACCATGCAACATTTACTTGGTGCTGTGTTGCATTTTGTTTGGAAAACCTTGCATTTTATAAGGTCAAACCCAAATATTTTCTTCTTTGCTCTTCCAAGTCATTAGTTGCTTCACTGGACTCCTTATAGAAATATTTTATTCCACAATAATTACTGACAGCCTGTGAGATCTCAGCAACATTTAATGTTCTTGTGGGCAATAACTGTGACTTATTTTTCTTTTTTTTTTTCAGTCTCAGGACAACATAGTGTATTCACTAGGCACTTATAGAAGTTAATTTCCATTAGAGAAAAATAAAAGACTTGCTTCATTTTACAGTGATAGTGGGCATTATTTTATTGCTAAGGTCTTCATTGAAGAATGACTAGTGGAATCAACAAGTTCATTAAGCAGTAGTTCCTTTCAGATTGGGTACCTAATAGTGTCCCATTGCTGTGTTTAATTTTGCTTAATATTGTTGAAGCACTGGAATGATGTGCCATGATGGCTGTTGATGGGGAAGTGTATGCTTGCATATGTCTATTTTCAGTACAGTTCAGCAGTTGTTGTTTTTGTTTTTTGAGCACCTATCATGACAGGTGCTATAGAGGTGTATGGAGTAGTGACCCACACAGATAAGCCCCAGCCTTTCTGGAGCCCACTCCTCTTGGTCTTACGTCAAGCAGTGCTGGTGTGCTCATTCTGTTGGTGTAAAGTGTTAAGAAAAATGAAGCAGGAACTGGGGTGGGTGTAGGGTGTGTGGTCAGGAAGACTTCACTGGAAATGGCTTGTGAGCAGAGATTTGAACGGAGTCAGGAGGCATGCCCGTCCTGGACCCAGAGCACAGCAGATGCAGTTTTGAGATGAAAATGCCAGCCAGTTTCTAGATGGAAGCCACAGTGGCTAAGCCCAAGCACTGGTGGCCTTTCTTGACCAGGATTCCTCCTCTGTGTTGGAGGACTCAGCACATAGCTTGAATGACTGTTTTCTTTCATTGCCTTTCATTGGTATCTAAGTAGTACTATTCTAGATGTGTGGCGAGACATTAATTCCTTACATACAATGGGTGCTTTAGAGCATAGTCTGAAAACTGTAGAGCCAGAGTAAATGCTTAGCTTTGTGGGCCCAACAGTGGAAGTAGCCCCAGACAGCACATAGATCATAGTTTGGCTGTTTCAGTAGAACTTTGTTCAACAGTGTTGGGACTCTACATAATTTTCACAGCCCCCAAGATTTTCTACTTTCACTTTTTTTTTTTTTTTTTGACTACTTAAAACTGTAAAAATCATTCTTAGCCCTGTGGGCTGTACACAACGTGAGGGGCTGTCATTTTTAGACCCCTGTTTGAGGTGCTGATCTTGGGAGGCTGTGAGGACAGGCTTGGTCTGAGTGAGATAAGCCGAAGAGGTGTTAGCAGAGTTGGTGAGGGATGTAATTTGTTCCAGCTGCAGTGCTGAGATAGACTGAAGGAGGGGCGGGGAGGGAGGACACCCTTGCTGGAGAGGTGAGGAGTTGTGGGGTTGCTGGAGATTTGAGGGGAGGGTGGATGCATTTTATGTGATAAGTCCACCTGTTAGAGTCCAATAGAAGCTGTATGCGCTAAACATTTTATTCCTGGGGAGCATTTATTTGACCCCTCTGAGACAAGAGGTCACGGAGGTTGGTCAGTAGCAGGGCTACAAACCAGCAGAAGGAGTGTTTGCTGTGTGATACAGGCCTCTGTGGAAGGTGGCTTGTGAGAAAACTGCAGTGACATTTTAAGTTTTTAGAACTTGTTCCGAAGACAAAGCCTGAGGTTCTGTGTTTTACTGATGACCAGAGCTCCATTTTTTTAATGTATACATGTATATGTTTTTTCTAGTGCTGGGGTTTAAAACCAGGGCCTTGCACATGCTAGGCAAGTGCTCTACCACTAAGCTATATTACACAGCCTCTATATTTTTAGTAATATTAATATGATGATGTCAGCTTTTGAAATGTAGAGGGATAGTTATTAGCATTTGGATTTCTTTCCTGTTGATTTTATAGGTGCTTGGCTTTACTGTTAAGTCTCTGTAGTAGGAGGGTCTTATCTTTATTTTTAATATGAGTACTTATGTATCTCCTTGCTTTAAATATAGCTGGAGGAAACGTGGATAGATCTGCTTTTAAATCATTAAACAGTCCAAGTGCTTATATTTTGGGGGGGAAGTCTGGGGAACTAAGCTGTTATTTTATAGATAATGATAATTATCTACAGATTTTGGCAAGGCTAGTCTTTATTGTGTCTCCAGATACTGAGATACTAGGTATCTTTTATTCTTAGAGTTCTAAAATCATAATGGTTGTCCTGATTCAGTAAGAGCTTTGACTGCTAAAAGTATTAGCAGGGTCTGTGGTAGCAAATGAAGTAATCATATGTCCTAAGGAAGCCTTTAGAAATAATCATGTTGATGACAATACTTAAGTTTTAAAAATCAAACAAGAATTTAGATTGTAGAAAGGCATATAGAGGGCATTCCAGGCGAATTCTTGTCTTCTTTGCTTTGTTTTATCACTGTGGAAAACCACAGTGTGTGTGTGGAAACAGTTTGGGGCTTGTAACATAGAAACCCAGGGATGTGCCAGCGAGGGTGTTCAATCAGTTCACGGACTAGGGTGTCAGTGTGTGTCGCCACACGTTGGAAGACTCACATGATATCAGAAGCAAGAAGAGTCTAACATTGGGGGTGGTATGGTTTGGATATAGAACGTCCCTGAGGAGCTCGTATATTGGTGTTCAGAGGTGACATGATTGAATCATGGGGTTCTACTCTCATCAGAGGATACATCTGTTATAGTGAATTTATTGGGCAGAAACTTAGGCAGGTAGAGTTTGACTGGAGGAGTGGACTATCCATGTGTCCATGGGCCCCTTTTCCCCGGCTCTCTGCTTCTGGCCTCTGTGGTGTGGTAACAGAGCCTTTGCACTCTTTTCTCTCCGATTCCCCTTGCCATGTCCTGAGATTTCACCAACTCAAGGTGGACTAGACTCTCATGAAATCTCCAGAACTGTGGGCAAGTAAATCTTCCTTCCTTTAAGTTGTAATTGTCAGGTATTTTGGGTCATAGCAGTGAGAATGCTGACTGAAACAGAGGGTAAAGTCTGTCACCTAGTGTCATCTCTTCTGATAGTTTCTCATTTTCTGTTACCACCTCCTTAAATTAGTTCCTAATGTCAGGGCTCATGTAGAACCCCAAATTATGGCTCTGTGTCTTAAATAGCTTTGTGTCTGCAGGCCCTAGCACAGTGCTTGACTTATAGTCAGTATATGAAAGATGTTGGTTTAATACATCACATTATCCTTTTCCCCAGAACCTTCAGGTTCTTCTCACTGGCTACACTAAACCCAAATCTTGGTATGATGTTAGGATTCCTGTGTCCCATTCTCAGCTCACAACCGCTGCCGTCTGCACTGAAGTACTGCAGTGCATCCCTTAGTTCTGCACCTTGACCTAATGCCTCTCCTTGCCCTTCCCATTGGACCCTCCTCCTGTAAACAGCTGCTCAGTCTCCTGTATGTCTGGTAAGAGGTTTCCTGATGCTGTGTTTATGCTTTGTAGACTCTTTATTTTCTGTGCTCCTATAGTATAGTGCTTGCTTATCAGCACTGTTGTTTTCCACTGTTTTTACTATACTAACTGGATCTCCTCTAAGTACGTGGCTTTGCACATGATGTACTTGGAAAGGAAACCAGATGCCTTTTGTCTTTTTCCCTGTGCAGTTAAGGAATTTGGTTCTTGTCCTGGCTCCTGGGAAGTCACTGCTAATTGCCTTGGGATTTTCTAGGAGTGATGGTGTTTATTACCCCTTGTAGCTCCATAGTTTATGCCAACGGGACACTCAGGCCAGGGCTGTGAATCCTTTGAGCCACATATGGGAGGGAAGGGGGCCTGGAGGCACAGGGCTAGAGGTTCAGTCAGTCACCTCTACATAAGCAAACCCCAGTAGCAACTCTGAGCACCAGTGCTCAGGCGAGCTTCCTAGTTGGCAGTAGTACTCCTGGAGTGTTGTCCCTCATCAGTGGCAGGAGGGTAAGGAAACTTGTCCCAAGGACAAGGAAACTTCTGTTTGGAACCCTCCTGGAGTATGCCCTATGCATCTCTTCCTCTTTTCTTAAAATAAAGCTGTATCATAAATGTAGCACTTTCTTGAGTTTTGTGAGCCTTCCTGGAGAATCAAGTCTGAGGGAGTCTGTGGGGACCCTAGATTTGTAGGGTCCTCACTGCAGTGAGAGCTGCTGCTATCAGTTGGGATGGTTTGGAGGGCCGCATCTTGAACCTAATGCCTGATGGAATAGCACTCTTGGCACAGGGCTTTGTACATGATCACTCAGTAAAAACTTGTGTTGATTCACTGTTTATGCCTAGCACTTAATTTGCATATTGTTTTATGAAGCAGTACTCAATCTTTATCAGGTGCGATATACTTGAAAATATATAGCTTTAATTCTCTTGTATTTCATTTTAAACTATGCTGGTTGCAACCAACCTCATTGATTCCATGACTGATTTTGGTTAAAATTGCTTTTCTTTTGTTTCTGTACCTGGACAGCTGGTGTCTGATCAGCTGTTTCCTGCCAGGGTGCACTCTGCATTGCAGTGTTGGCCTTTGCTTTCTGAGGGAAGATGTAGCTGCCATGGGTCAGTGTGTGAGGTGGTTCACCAACTTCTCACACCAAGAATGCCTGCCTTTCGATTGCAGCTCATTCTGTGTGCCTCTCCCTTTTTTTTAAAGGTAATATTTGCCGGTCACCCATTGCAGAAGCAGTTTTCAGAAAACTTGCAACTGATCAGAACGTTTCAGATAATGTAAGTACCGTTTAATACTTTAAAGAGGCCAGTCTGGACACCTTTGGGCAGGAAAATGCCGAAAAACTTTCTTTTTCTTCTCCTGCAGTGGAGGATAGACAGTGCAGCCACGTCCACATATGAAGTGGGAAACCCCCCTGACTATCGAGGGCAGAGTTGCATGAAGAAGCATGGCATCTCCATGAGTCACATTGCCCGGCAGGTACCGTACTTGAACTTGACCTGTGTTTTGTGTTACAGTGGGCCATTGACAGCGGTGCTGTTTCTGACTGGAACGTGGGCCGGTCCCCGGACCCAAGAGCTGTGAGCTGCCTAAGAAATCATGGCATTAGCACAGTCCATAAGGCAAGACAGGTAGAAGAGATCTTGTTTAATTTCTACTGTGTAGAATCCCGTAACTTGACAAGCTGTGAGAGGCTGACCAGGCCTGTGTGTTAATGGATATGTTTATTTGGGGTGAACTAACCAGCTGCCTGTGCAGTTCTGAAAGGCTTGCATGACCTTAGGATTACTTATTAAAAGCATATAAGATGACTTAATCCACAGTGAGAGAGCCCTGGCCACCAGCTAGCCCTGAGCTGTGGTCTCCGTTCTGTCACAGCCGGTATCATTTTCAGTTAGGCTGTCAGGCATGTGATTGTTCTGCTTCTATTTTAAGTTTGTTGCTAGAACAGAGTCACATAGTATATAGGAAAGCATCTCTTTGACTGTGAAGTGCCCTGGAAATACAGGACACTCCCGATGTTGTTACAGGCTTGTAGTTACAGTCTGTCATGGCTGAAGTAACAACAATATACTTCAAGTGAAAGGTAGCTTTGTGTTTATACTACAAATCAGAAGATACAGTTGTGCTTAAGGACTTATCCTTTCTTAAGTATAATTTTCATTTATTTATCCTGATCTCTTCAGGCTTTTGTGTTGCCAGTTTCTGCTTGCCATTGTTTAAGGGCATAGATTTGTCTTCAGTTGCCCTTTAGAATTAGAAGCAATTTGATTTTAAGCTTGGATTACTTTTCATTCACTAAATATATAATAAAAGTGGATGTAAACACATTATTTTAAATACATGTGCCTTGAAAATTAAATCTAGAAACTCTCAAGAGCAGTTTTAGTTACCAGTTTTGGAAGTAGCATTTACAAAGAATCTAGTTCTTGTTTTTTTCTTATTCCTATTGGTTTTAAGAAAATTTTCTTGCCGGGTGTGGTGATGCGTGCCTGTAAGCATAGCTACTAAGGAAGCTGAGGCAGGAGGATCTCAAGTTCAAGGATAGCTTGGGAAACTTAGGGGTCTGGCCAAGTGGTCCAGGCTGGCCTTGAACTTGTGATTCTTCTGCCTTGACTTCCCAAGTAGCTGGGATTGCAGACATGTACCACCATATCTAGCTGTAAAGTAGGTTTTATAAATATTACACCAGCTCTTTTTTACATTTACAGGTTATTTACTAATTGTCACAATTTGTGTAATAAATATTCTAGTACACTTTTTTTCTGGGAATTGAACCCAGAGGTGCTCTACCTCTGAGCTGTGTACCCCCTGTTATTTTGAAACAGGGTCTTTCTGAGTTACTACACACTAGCCTTGAACCTACAATCCTCCTATCCACAGACTCCCAAGTACCCAAGTACTGGTATTACAGGTGTGCACTATATTATCTGACTTTTTTTTTTTTTTTTTGTAGTCTACCTCCGGACTAGACTACACACCCAGCCCTTTTTATTTTGAAATAGGGTCTAAGTTGCTAAAACTGTTACCTTATTGTCTAAGCCTCCCAAGTACTGGGTTTATAGACCTATGCTAACCATGCATGGCTATTGGTACATTTCTTAAAATTTTAATTTTCCCTGTATTTCCAATGCAAGTTTAGTAAATTACATATTTTTAGGATTCTTTTTGATTTCTGCAGTCTGTCTGCAGTGTTAGTGCTTGGTCAGTCAGTTGGATAGGTATTTCTCTTTATTACAAGCTTTCCTTTTTCAGTAAACTCACAGAGTGAGGCCCTTGCTGGCCACTTCTCCCTGCCTGCTGCAGAGGTCTCTTCCAGAGGTGAAGAGGGACCTCAGTGCAGGTGTGCTCTTCTGCCAGATGCTTCCATGGAGAGGTCCTCACTGCTCCTGCTCTTGCTCGTTATGGCAGCTCATTGTCCTTGCTGGATGTGGCACACTCCACACTTGCTGCCCTTTTCTAGCTTGGGATGCTTAGATGGTGCCCCTGGGTAGTGGTGAGCACACACACACACGGTTCTCATGGGCCTGCCCAGCCTCCTGTGCCGCGAGTTGTTGCCCAGCCTCAGAGAGCACTTTGGAGGTATTCTCTTCTATTTTTAAAAAAGTGTGAGGAAGGGACTTCCGGGAAGATGGCGACGGAGTGAGACACGTCTCAAGAGCCGCTGTGAGCTCGATTCAAAGCAGTCGTGGATCCAGTTTTCTGAAAAAAGAAAAAAAGCAACAAAAAGGTGGAAAACGCTGCGAAAACTGGAATACAGCTGAGCAGAACCCGGAAGACCGACCAGAGAGAGCAAAGAAGCCCGTCTCCGCG